>PISX010034606.1:0-13813 GCA_004024625.1 Mellivora capensis
GGACGTGGTCTCAGGGAAGCTGGCAGTGAGAGCCGTTTCCTACACTGCAGACTGTGGGTCAGGTCTCACCCGGCTACTCTGGCCGTTTGCCTGGAGGGACCCAAAGGTAAGACAGGGAGGCCCAGAGCCAGCCAGTCCCGCCAGACGCTGCTGTGATCCGACTGCGCAGCTGCAGTTCCCCTGCGTGTGTGTGTGTGTGTGTGTGTGTGTGTTTATGAGGGGTGGGGGCCGGGGAGGGTAGCAGGGAGCTCCGCCCCAGCAGGAGCAGGATGCTGAGGGGTCAGATGCCTGCTGGGTGGGTCATGTTCAGAGCCCAGGTCAAGGCTGACTGGGTGGGACGGGGTGCAGGGCTCCCATCCTTCTTCCCAGGATTTATCCCGAGCCCTGTAGGTGTATCTCCCTGCATCCCAGGTGCAGGGCCATCATCTGGGAGCGGCAGGGGCTGGGTAAAGGACAGCGGGGCAGGGCTGTGATATCTCTGGGCCGGCTACTGGTTCCTTTCAGAGCCCCAAGAAGCTGCATTGTTTTCTGCTCCTGCACCTGCTCCTAGTGGCCTTCGGAGGTGTCTCCCTCCGTCCAGAGCTGCTGCTGAACTTGGAGCCGGCCTGAGCTCCTCAGATGGAGCAGCTGTGAAAGGAGAAATGTCACCCGCATGCCTGCCTCTTCGTGTGCCTTTGCATGGACAGGACCCAGCCTGGGGCCTCCCAGAGAAGCCACAGCCAGGAAGGAACCCTCACTGGGACATATCCCCGACTGCAGTCCACCTGCTGGGTGCTCTAACTCAGTCCTTGCTCCTGATCCCACCCCAGCCTGTGGAAGTTCCTCCCTGGGGGGCCCAGCACCAACCCATCCCCACAAACCCACAGGCACGCAGCCCCGGCCTTCCCACCCTTGGGCTCGGCCTCCACAGCCTCCAGTTTCTGGACTACTGTCCAACCTACTACCAGTAGGGACAGTGGCTTGAGCAGTGTCACAGGTCTTCCCATGCAGTCCCTAGTACCTGCTCCTGGAGAGCCCTGTGTGCTCACTCCCTGCATCCCGGAAAGGATCCGGTGTACACCAGCCTCCTCCCAATCTTATCCGAGGACTTCTGCAAAGGCAGAGACTAGTAGCCAGTCTGGAGGCATCACGCAGTGCCATCAGCTCCCCAAGGGGCCCGGGGCAAAGGAGGGGCCTTCAGGCTGTGTAGACCGTGCACAGGACCTCTAACATGCTGTGGCCATCCCTCGAGAACCCAGCTGAACACACTTGAGTCCTGGTGACACTCACCTTGGGGTCGCCCATGCGACACTCCCCGACTGACAAGGACACACTGAGGCTGCCTGGCCTCTGGCCGCCCGCACCCCAGGGGTCCTCCTGATTTTCAGTGCAAAGGGGGGTGGAAACAGAACCCAGCCCCTCCAGCTCCTGACCTGGGCTCAGGATGCCCCAGCCCATCGGCCCCATGGCCATTTTGCAGACCCCCCGGCCATCAGCTAGGCAAGACTCCCCTCCTCGTATTCTGGGTGCTGAGCATGTTCCAGGAGAGACAGAGAACAGACACACACACACACACACACACACACACAGAAGAAATCCATGAGAGAGAACCAGGAGAAGTCCCAGACTTCCCTCCATCAGCTTGGAAATGACATCCCATCGTTTTGCCCCATTCTCTTCCTGAGAGCACAGTCACACGGGCCATCCAGCCTGGGGGGAGGGACGCCACAGGGATGTGTGCGCAGCACTCGTGAATGCCTGGGAACCACTGTGGGGACGGCCCAGCACATGGGCACACGTGAGGCCCTAGGACCGGGGCCTACAGCTATTGGGAGCCCCTGGAAGTCTGTGTCGCCAGGGGACAAGGTCAGAAAGTAAATTGCAGCCTTCCCATGGGGGCTGGGACACGGGCAGCAGGGGAGTGGCTTTGCCTGGTCCCCAGAGCAGACTCGGGCCCCTCTGAGCTGTGTTGCATGCCCCGCCCAGCCCCCGCTCCCCCTTGCATTGCCAAGTGTGTGCACCAGCCTCCTGTGATAGCGGGGACGGAACGTCTGTAGAGCCCTTCCCCGGATGGAAGTAGAAGCCAGAAAACCTCGCTGGGCAGATGCAGAGCCTGGGGAGGCCCTGGGAGGCACAGGGTCTGTCCGGGGTCATAGTCCCGGGCAGAAGCAGGAACCCGGACTGAACCCAGCTCTGTCCTCACAATAGGGCTAGTGGCTTTACCCAGGTCTTTGGGGGCTGTGGGAGGGCTTTGTGGGTGCCACGGTATGGACCGGGCATGGGGTGAAGGGTGAGCACCGAGCAGCTGGGGGAGGGGGCCCTCGGGGGCTCTGTTGGGAGGAGGAAGTCGGGGAAGGGGTCCCCAGGAAGTGGTGACCTCACTTCCCTGATCACAGAGCCCAAGAAAATTGGAACCCGCGTCACCAGGCACCCACATTCCAGGGACGCCGCCCTACGCAGCTCCTTGCTCTGGACATCGTCCGACCAACCACATGTTCGCATGTTGCATCCCCAGCGCGCGACGCCGGAGGCAGAGGACGGAGCGCCCGCCAAGCCCTTCCCCTCGCTCCGGAGGTCATTTCAGGGCTGCCCGACGCCTCTGGGCATTGGCAAGAAGGACCGAACAGTGACACCAGGAGGCCAGAGCTGGCCACCCAACCCCACACGCTTTGATCGACCTGAGTAGCCCCAGGTACCCCACCCCCATGAGTGTGAGTCTGTGTGTGTGCGCGTGGGAGCGTGGGTGTGCACGCATGTGTGTGGAAGGAGGGCTCATGTGGGGTGGGGCCTTCCCGAGCAGGAGCAGGTGGATGAGGGGTCAGATGCCTGTTGGGAGGGTCACGTTCAAGGACAAGGCTGGCTGGGTGAGACAAGGGTTTATCCGGGGTTTATCCTGAGAGCCCTGCAGGTGTGGGTCACTGTCCTTGGTGTAGGGCTGGGCTCCACAGGTCTGTGTCTAATGTGGGAGCCACAGGGGGACTGGGTAGGAGGACATTGGGGACAGCCAGGCCTGGTGTGATGCCCCTGGGCCAGCTACCTGTCCCTATCTTTGCAGATAGCCACAGATGACAAAAGGAGGCTGGCGGACATGACTTCTTCCCTCACAGAGAGACTTAGCACTCAGGGCTCCTCTGGAACAGGAACGGGAAAGCCTTCTCCACCTCCGAGGCCACCGTCCCTAGTGGTAGTATGTTGGACAGCGGTCCAGGCCCGGAGCCCATGGAAGCCGAGCCCGAGGGTGAGAAGGCCGGGGCTCGGTGCCTGTGGGGTGTGTGGGGAGGGGTCGGTGCTGGGCCCCACAGGGACGAGCCCCAGAGGCTGGTATGGAGGCAGCACGGGTCACCCTCAGAAAGGCAGGTGTCTGGCTTAGGGCACCAGCAGCCCTGGGGAGAACGTGAGGACACAGAGGTCCAATGCAGGTCCCACGAAGAGAAGGGTGACAGGCACCCCTGTTTGGGAAAACGGTGGGCAGCGCCCATCCCAGGACCCGGGGCACCCATCGCCTAGCAGTGCTCGTCCTGGGACTCACCCCGGAACTGGTGCGGTTCTTCACAGGTGTATGGTCAGGGGTGCTCAGCCCAGCAGTGGTGGGGGCAGTAGGGAACGGGACAGCGCTAATGCCCCAGGAGATGGACACGATCCCCTGCCGCCTCCTGAACACAGTCGCCCCCCCCCACCACCACCACATTCTTTCTTTATGGGAGCCAAACCCTTAAGGACAGCCTCTGGCAGCAAGGTCGTCCTTCTGCCCTGGTGGTAGGTGGTGACACACACCTGTCCTCCCATATCCTCCTCCGGGGCTCTGAGAACAGGCATCACCGGACATGGGCTTGTGGAGACGGACTGTATCTGCTGGTGCCCAAGACGTCCTTCTGTCCTCAGGTCCCTGGAATAAACCACTTCTTATCCACGGGACTTGTGTCCTTTTTTTCAGTCTCTGGGCTCCTTCGGCCTTTGGGGGTCACTGTGCACGCAGCCCCTTCTGGGAAGAAGGCGGACATGCCTCGGGCTCCGGAGCAGGCCTTGGGGCCCTCGCTGCTTCTGCCGCCGCATCTGCCCAGGACGGTTTGCCAGCCCTGGGCCAGCGGCCAGTTCTGCATCCTGAGACGGTGCCCAAGCAGCAGGAGGAGAGAAGGTCACCAGCCTGACCGCCTGTCCCTGTGCTTTCGCGAAGGGAACAGCCCATGTCCTTCCGGAGCGGCGTCGAGCCGGCTGGAGAACTGGCTCCCGCTCTCGGGCTCTGACCCCAGCGCCAGAGCCGCGCTGGCGGCGGGAAGGGGTGTGCAGCGGGCTGTCCTCGGGAAGGGATGCGGCGCGCGCTCTCCCTCTGGGCCGTCCGTGGGACGGAGCCGGAGCGGCCCTCGTCTGTGGGGACCCGGCTCGGCCTCTAGAGCTGCTTCCACGGCTGGCTCGAGTCCCGCGCCGGGGCACGTTCTAGGGCGGGCCGCGGTTCTAGATCTCGACTGACTGCAGGCAGAGCTCGTGGAACCCCTTCCCTGGGGACAGCCTGAGCGGGTCACAAGCCTTCACACTTGCCATCTTCACGGGAGGTTGTGGTGCCAGCCCCAGGACGCTGGACGACGAAGACTATAACCACATGGGCACAATGTCATGCAACATTTTGACTCCCATGAATTTCTTATCTAAAATTGAGGATTGCAACTAAAACTCTGGAATTTGGATTTCTCTTTAAAATCAGGTCTGGGGGCGCCTGGGTGGCTCAGTGGGTTAAGCCTCTGCCTTCGGATCAGGTCATGATCTCAGGGTCCTGGGATCGAGCCCCGCATCAGGCTCTACTCAGGGGTAAGCCTGCTTCTCCCTTTCTCTCTGCCTGCCTCGCTGTCTACTTGTGATTCTTCGCTCTCTGTCAAATAAAGAAAGAAAATATTAAATAAAGAAAGAAAAGAAAAGAAAATCAAGTCTCGTGCGGTGCCAGGGTGGCTCAGTCAGTGAAGCGTCTGCCTTCGGCTCAGGTCCTGAACTCAGAGTCCCGGGATCCTGCCCCACATCGGGCTCCCTGCACAGAGGGGAATCGGCTTCTCCCTCTGCCCCTTCCCCCATGTCATTCCCTCCCTCTAAATTAAATAAATAAATGCATTTTCAAAAGAAAGAAATAAAAATAACATAACATAAAATCACATCTGGCCACGGGGAGCCGGTCCTCCCAGGCCGCACCGCCGCTGGGAGCTGAGTCAGGCTGGTCTGCACGCTCTGCACGGTCTCTACTTGCCTTCAGGCCTCCTCCGGAGGACACACTGTGCGCCCTGGAAGGCGGGACCGCTGCCCCGAGAGCCTTCTCTGGCCCCGAGCCCCTGCAGCAGCACAGGAAAGGCGTCCTGGGCTGGTGGTGGGTCCGCGCGGAAGGCGTTCTGTGCCCTTGCCCGTGTGTGTGCTCCCGGGAGGGCCGCTGTCCCACTCGACAAGAGTGTGCCTGTAGCGTGGCTCTGGGTCCTTGTGTGCCCCCCGTCCCACCCAGAGAGTGGGGCGAGTCAAGGAATGCAGAGCCCGGCGACGCCCGTGCCCTCGCCCAGAGGGGCTCAGGTGATCTGGACCGAGCAGTGCCATCGGCTCCCCCAGGGGCCCGGGGCAAAGGACGGGGCCTCAGGCTGTGTGGACTGTGCACAGGACCTCCAACGTGCCCACGGCCATCCCTCGAGAGCCCAGATGAACACACGTGAGTCCTGGCGACACTCACCTTGGGGTCGCCCCTGCGACACTCCCCGACTGACAAGGACACACTGAGGCTGCCTGGCCTCTGGCCGCCCGCACCCCAGGGGTCCTCCTGATTTTCAGTGCAAAGGGGGGTGGAAACAGAACCCAGCCCTCCAGCTCCTGACCTGCCCTCTAGATGTCCCAGCCCATCAGCCCCATGGCCATTTTGCAGACCCCCCGGGCATCAGCTTGGCAAGACTCCCCTCCTCGTATTCTGTGTGCCGCACATGTTGCCAGGTCCTGAGGGCCACTGGCCCATGGCCTAGCTGCCTCCAACCTCCTTCTTCTGACCCCTTGTCACCTTCCCCGTATGCACTCCCCTCCTGCTCCCTAACTGGGCAGAGAGAGAGAGAGAAAGAGACTGTGTGTGTGTGTGTGTGTGTGTGTTGTTTTCTGGTTTTCCTGCTGGGGCTGCCATGCTGGTGCTGACCACCAGGGGTCAGGCTGTGCCCACTGTGCTCAGGGAAGCCACCAGAGCAGGGAGGGGACACCCAGGGGTCATGCCTGGTGTCCCCTGCATCTCCCCCAACAGGCTCCTCGGGGTAGGAGCCTCCACGTCCACCACGTGAGCTGCTCAGAGGCAGGAGGGATCTGACGCCCTCTCGTGGACGCATTCAGCTACCGTGCCCCTCACACTCAAGCCAGCAGGGGCTGTCCAAGGCCTGGGGGCGAGGCTGGAAGGTCCCCAGGAGGGTCCCTGTGCTCTGGGAGGTCCCAGCCCAGAGGGGGGGGTGGACCAAAGCGCCAGAGCAAATCCAGATGAAAGGGAGGAGCAGGGGCTGCAGGGGCGTGAGGCAGGGTGGAGGGGGCGGGCAGGAGCCCCTGGCGGGGCATCTCACAGCCTCCAGGGTGAGCGAGATGCTGAGAGCAGAGTGGGAGGCCCGGTCCTGCCCGTGATGCGAGCAGTGTGCTGCGGGGAGGGCCAAGCTGCAGAGCCGCGGGGGGCACCAAGGATTTGGCCAAGAGGAGCTGGGAGAGAGCTGGACAGCGCTCTGGACGGGAGCTGGGAGAGAGCTGGACAGCGCTCTGGACGGAGGGGCCAGGGCCAGACCCCAGCCTGCAGGGAGGGACTCCTGGCTGGCCGTGCCGTGGGACACACGGGCCTCCCAGGGACCTGCTCACCATCTGAGAGCCAGAATCCCGACTCAGCTTGGCGGGGAGCCCCTGCCTCCTGGTCCCCCAGAGGCCAGGGCTGCAGTCCCCACTCAAGCCCGACTAGGGCGGGCTCCGTCTTTGGGACCGTTCGCGGGGTGTTGGCTGGAAGTGGTACAGAATGGGGGTGGCAGGACTTGCCTGCTGGTCATCCTGGACCCTCGGTAGGTCCTCTGGACTGGGGTCTCCCAGGGCGGCTCAACTGTACAGACTTGTGTCTCCAAAGCCCTGGATCAATGAGAGACACAAGGACAGAGAACAGAGACCCAGAGACACACACACAGAAGGAAATCATGAGAAGGAACCAGGAGAAGTCCCAGACTTCCCTCCATCAGCTTGGAAATGACATCCCATCGTTTTGCCCCATTCTCTTCCTGAGAGCACAGTCACACAGGCCATCCAGCCTGGCAGGAGGGATGCCACAGAAATGTGTGCGCAGGACTCGGAAATGCCCGGGAACCACTGTGGGGACGGCCCAGCACATGGGTGCAGGCGAGACCCTGGGACCGGGGCCTACAGCTATTGGGAGCCCCTGGAAGTCTGTGTCGCCAGGGGACAAGGTCAGAAAGTAAATTGCAGCCTTCCCATGGGGGCTGGGACACGGGCAGCAGGGGAGTGGCTTTGCCTGGACCCCAGAGCAGACTCAGGCCCCTCTGAGCTGTGTTGCATGCCCCGCCCAGCCCCCGCTCCCCCTTGCATTGCCAAGTGTGTGCACCAGCCTCCTGTGATAGCGGGGATGGAACGTCTGTAGAGTCCTTCCCCGGATGCCGTCCCGAGAAGTAGAAGCCAGAAAACCCCGCTGCGCAGATGGTGAGCCTGGGGAGGCCCTGGGAGGCACAGGGTCTGTCCGGGGTCACAGTCCCAGGCAGAAGCAGGAACCCGGACCAAACCCAACTCTGTCCTCAAAGCGAGGACAATGGTTGCACCAGGCCTCACAGGAGCTGTGGGTGGGCTGTGTGGGTGTCACAGTATGGATGGGGCACACCTGCGGAAGCCGAGCCCGAGGGTGAGCAGGCCGGGGCTGAGTGCCTGGGGGTGTGTGGGAAGGGGTTGGTGCTGGGCCCCACAGGCTGGTGTGGGGCCAGGAGCAAGGCCTGGGCCCCGAGCACCCAGCGGGTGCACTGCACGCGGGGAGCCGTCCCGCTGAGGCTTCCTTGCCGGCTGCGGCTTCTCTGGGAGGCCCCGGGCTGGGTCCTGTCTGCGCCAAGGCACACGCGGAGGCAGACTCACCGGTGACCTTCTCTCCTCTCGCAGCTGCTCCACCCAAGGAACTCGGGCCGGCCCTGACAACAGCAGGAGCTGGGCATTGGGGGACAGTGCCTGCCGCCACCAGCAGCCAGCAGGTGACCAGGAACCGGGCCACGGAGAGACTGACCAGGAAGTGCTGGTGCCTGCTCCCGCCCCATTCCCTGCTTCTGCTCCAGCCTCTCTTGGCATCCTGCCCCTTCCCTGCCCCTGCCTGGGCCCCTCATCCTGCCACAGGCCCAGCTCCTGCCCTGGATTCTGCCTCAGCCAGTGCCACTGCACCTGCCCCAGCTCCAAACCCTGCCCCAGCTCCAAACCCTGCCCCTGCCCCATACCCTACCCTTGCCATGGCCACGTCCCCTGCCCCAGCTGCCCCTCTTACTGCCCCACACCCAGGCCCTGCCCCTGCTCCAGCCCTTTCCCCTGCCCCAGCCCCTACAGGACTGATTCCCCTTGCCCTGCCCCTGCCCCTTCGCCTGCCCGTGCGAGGACTTCTGCGTCTTCCCCTGCCCGTGCCTGGGCCCTTCTTCTTGCCCCAAACCCAGCTCCCGGCCCTGATCCTGCCCCTTTACCTGCCCCAACCAAGGCCATTGCCTCTTCCCCAGTCCCCACCTGTGCCCCTGATCCTGCCACAGTCCCAGCTCCGGCCCTGGATCCTGCCCCAGCCATCGCCAGGGCACCTTACCCAGCTACAGCCCCTTCCACTGCCCGTGCCACTGCCTCTGGACCTGCCCCTGCGAGGGCCACTGCCCCTTCCCCTGCCCATGCCTGGGCCCCTGTTCCCGCCCCACACCCAGCTCCTGCCCCTTCCTCCTGCCCTTGCCCTTGCCCCTGCCTGCCCTCCTGTTCCTGGCCCTGACCCAGCTCCAGTCCTGCATCCTGCACCGGCCGCTCCTGCTGACCCTGTCCCTCCACTTGCTCCTGCTCCTGCCCCTGTTCCCGCTCTTGCATCTGGCCGTGCTCCTGTCCCGGCCCCTGACCCAACCCCGGCCCCTTCACCTGCCCCTGCGGGGCTCCCAGAGCCCCATATACAGCCTCCCGCTCTGTGGGGAGAGCTCCCTGGACGCTTACCCTCAGGTCCATGCCCCGACCCCGACGCCCCGCCACCATGTTTCATCCCCTGCCCCTGTGTTCCTTCCCTCTGCCACAGTGTCACTGTCCTCGTCGCCCTCCATGTCCTCTACACTCTCTACTGCCTCTTGTAAATAAAATGCACCGTTTTCCGTGGGACTCGTGCTGAGCACGAAGTCCAGCCCCGGCGCCTTCCCCCCACAGCCCAGAACATCGCTGGGGAACATCTCCTTCCCCAAAGGGGACCCGGAGCCCAAGCCCTCCCTGCCCATGGCTCCCCCGGCCCGCCCCCTCGCAAGGCCTCAGCTGCTTTCTCTCTCCCATTCTTCACCTGTTCGGGACGTTTCTGGGAGGGGAATCACCCAGGAGGTGCCCTGGTGTCTGCCCACCTCTTTCCAAAGGGGACTGGGTTTTGTCCCGGGTGTCTCTGACATGGAACTTCCCTTCTGCTGTACCGAAACCCCGGGTGGATTCCAGAGGAGACGGGATCACGGAGGCCCCTTCAGTGGATAGGGGCCGACAGTCCTGTTCCAGCGCGGGTGCCCCTCAGACCGGCAGGCGTCTGGCCTGGGGACCAGCAGCCCTGGGGAGAACGTGTGGACACGGAGGTCCAGTGCAGGTCTCCCAGAGAGAAGGGGAAAGAGCACCCCTGTCTGGGACAACAGTGGGCAGCGCCCATCCCAGACCGCAGGGGTACCCATCACCTAGCAGTGCTCGTCCTGGGACTCAGCCTGGAAACTCTGGCCCCTTTTTTCTCGCCAGAAGGGAGAGAGCAGGGAGAGACAGTGGGGACAGCGGGGAATGGAACAGCGCTCATGCCCAAGGAGATGGACGCCATCTTCGGTCCCAGTGCACAGGAGAGAATGTCCTGGAGCTCCCGTCCCAGTGTCTCCGGGGCATGGGATGCGGGAAGCCCCTCCTGAGACGCCCTCCTGCCCCCCTGCTCCTGGCAACATTCAGAATTGTCCGAGGAGGAGGTGGACAGGATCCAGGACCACAGAGGGCCCAGGAGAAGGAAAGGCAGGACGGGGAGGACAGATGCACATGCCCTGAGCCACCATCCAGGGTCTGGGCTGGGACGCCCTCGGACCTCACTCCAACCAAGGACTCCTGATGGATGGGCCGCACTTCTGTGCTTTCCCGGCCTCCCTCCCTTGGCCTCTCTCCCTCCGTCCGTCCCTCCCTCCCTCTAGACCTTCCTCTTCTTTCTTTCCCTCCCTCCTTTCCTCCCTCTCCCCCAACCTGACTCCCTCCCCTCCTCCCTCGTCCAGCAGAGGATTTGGGCTCCCAGCTGGGAACTGAGCACTGTGGCATCAGCCAGGAGCACCCCCAACCACGTGGTCCCTGTCCCCATGGCACTCATGGTCCCTGTGGGAGCTGACGGGGGACAGTCCTCAGGCTGAGCAGCGGGACGGGCATCAGGAAGCTGCTCCGGAACACGGGGGCCGGCTGCACCAAGAATGGAGAGGACGATGCTTCGCACTGCCTCCAGAAACATCGAATCCTGAAAAGGGAGGCAAAGTCAGGATATCCCCGACTGGACACCCTGGGAGTCCTCCTGGCCCACTGGCCCTGAATTCCTCGATGCAACAAAGAGTGCCTCAGGCAGTGTCGACTGGGGGTTTGGGACACAACCGTTCGGCCCCAGGGACAGCATCGCAGCCAACACCCCCAGGGCCTCCGAGTTTTCCTAAGGACCTCGGAGGTCCTCTGAGCCTGACGTCGTCCCCCTTGGGAAGCTCTGTCCTGTCATCTTCCTTGTCTCCTGCCTCTTCTGGGATCCTTGACGGGCCTCCCCCGCCACGGCCACCCTCGCCAGGACTCCCCATGCCCCATGGTGGGGTGCCCGCCCCCAGCGCTGGGCCCCTCACAAGCCTGGCGCACTGTGCAAGGCCCTTGCGCTTGCTCGGGGGTCCCTTGGCATCTCCCGTGCAGGGCCCTGCACCTTCCTGCACTGGGTCTCGTCGGACCAGCCTGGGAGGCCAGCTGGTGCCCATATCCCAGGCAGGGAAGCGTGAGGCCAGAAGGTCCAGACGACCTGCTTCCAGTCCCAGCGTGTGGAGCCTAGGCCAAGGGTGCTGCCCCAGCAGAGGAGGAGCTGGGCCCAGGGAGCCTGAGCGAGGACGTGGCACAATGAGCCCAAAGGAGGGGAGAGAACGCCGTGGGGGTCTTGACCTCAGGCCCACTGGGAGACCACGTCCCACCCGCACCACTCTGTCCCCAAGGCAGGGGGTCGTCAGGATGTCCAGGCTCCCAGGCTGCATGGCTGGCAGCCACTGGCTGGCATGGGAGGAGGCACGGCTGGTGCAGGAGAGAGCCCTCCGCAGAGAGGAGGGGGCAGGCGCTCCCCCAGCGGCCCGTGCATGAGGGCAGGCGGTACACAGGCCACCACGGGACAGCAGAGCTGCACCAGACCGGGTATACCCCGAGGCCGAGGCCGAGACCCTCTACAGCATTGGCCACCGCACCCTCTCGTCTCCAGCGACAGCCCCACTGTTCTGTGTCTTGCCATCTTGCTGTCTTTGGACTGGACTTTCCATCCTGCCTTGATGGAGCAGCTACCCTGTGGGAACTAAGGTCCTAAACGAGGGACAGAGAGGGCTGGGGGTATCCACGACGTCGCTCAGCTGGTGAGGGGCCGGGCGTCCACCATACCCCAGCTCCCCCTGTGGTACAGCCTGGAGTCCTGCCCCGGCTTCCTCGGGAGGAGGAATCCCCAGCACCGTGAGAGTGTGCCCCACTTGCCACGCCGGGTCTCCACCCACGGCCCCCTCTCTGCCCTCCCTGCATCTCCTACGCAGAGAACAAGGACGAAGATGTGGACGGGACATCGTGGTAGGACCCCCAGCACCCACGGTGGATGGGGGCTACGAGGATGGGGTCATCCCCAGCTGCACTCCCCTGAGCCGGGAGCCCGAGGGCACAACACCTTCCTCTGACCAAGAAGCTCTCCCGTGGGGGCCGTGGGTCCTCCAGGCTCTGAGCAGGAAACGGAGCTGCCCACATCCGCCCTGGGAAGGAAGGACCAGCCCGGGCTCGCCGGCCCAGTGGGCACAAGGCTCCTCCTTCCCGGCGGCCCTCTTTTTGGGCTGGTTCACTTTCCCCTGAGCAGGAATGGCCAGGCCCTGGCTTATCTTGGTCCCCTCCCCCCATGCACACCAGACACACTCTGGCCAGAACCGGGTCTGGCACCCCGTTCCCATCAGACCGCGTGCACGCACGCAACACACGCACAGACCCACCCTTGCGCGCGTAGCCCACAAGACCCTTGACCCTTCCTGGGAAGCGTGCTCTCTTAATTTCTCTATTTTAATTCAAAACCGTAGCCTCTCCTCCAAGTGAGCTCACGGACCACTAAGCGTGGGCTCTGTAGGGACCCCAGGCCCCCTCACCCCGCCACCACTGCACCCTTGTGCTATCCCCTGCAGGGCTCTCAGACACAGGTGTACAGGGCCGGGTGTGCACCAGCCCGGCGCTACGTGTGTCTTGGTCTTTCCTCTGGTTTTTCGAAGGGGAGGGCATCTCACACCAGGAGTCACACACCGGGAGGAGAGCAGACCCCTCCCTGAGCTGGGGAGGGGGTGTCCACTCTGCCAGCCATCTGAAGGGGCATCTTCAGATGTGTCACCTTCAGAAGGGCCCCTCCTCAAGTGTCAGGGTTTGGGGAGGACACTGTATGGGTGTGGGCTCCCTGCCCAGCCAGACAGCTCCTCTCCTGGATATAGGGTGTGGGGGGCTCAGATCCATTCCTTTGGGGTACTCTCCTCTCCCTGGGTCTGCTCCAGGGGTCCAGGCATGGTGACCTCTGAAGGGCTTGGCAGATCTGCTCCCCGTGACCAGGCTAGTGCCAGAAACAGGCACGCATTGGGTTTTGCCCCTGGCCAGGCCTGGCTCAGCCAGTGCGGGATAATGGGACTCCGATTGAAGAGTGGCCCTCAGACTCGGTGGGCTCCCAGGTGGACCCAACAGCCAGCTTGCTCCCCGACTTGTTCTCCCGAACACACGGGATAATAAGGATCACAGGAGCAGGGTCCCCGAGGGTCAGGGCTGGCCCAGTGCTCATCATCCCTGACATTTTTAAGTCCCACTTTTTGGGGGGGTTGGTGTATATTGTTCTGATGATGCCAAATGCAGAAGCCCGGTTTCGCAAACGGGGTGAAGCTGGGATAAGACTTGGACTCCCCCCAAACCCGATATATACCCCAGGGACCCGGGCCCCTGCCCATCACCCCCGGGGTTCCAAGAGGCACAGCTGGACAAGCATGGAAGGAACTCATCGCCTCCTTTTATACCAGGAAAAACTGAGGTTTTGTGAGACTGGAGGTCTGTCCTCAGGGACACATCTCCTGTTGCTGCCCACCCGACGGGACCAGGGCCCAGCAGATGGGCTGAGATGGATGTCTCAGTCTAACCTGAGTTTCTGCAGCCTCCACTGGGCTCCCAAGAAAATGCTGACCCTTGCACCAGATAGAAGTTTCTTCCTCAAGGTAAGAAAAGGGAGGCCCAGGCCCTGGGCTGGAAGCCCTTGTCTCCACCCAGGTCTGTAGACCCTTCCCACCTGCCCTTGGAGATTAAGGTCTAGGGAATCCTGCTACTCCTGATCATTCCAGGGTTCTAAGACATGCCCCTTCTTCCTGAGAGACACTCTGAGGCA
>PISX010034607.1:0-13812 GCA_004024625.1 Mellivora capensis
TATGCTGAGTGAAATAAGTCAAGCAGAGAGAGTCAATTATCATATGGTTTCACTTATTTGCAGAGCATAACAAATAACACGGAGGATATGAGGAGATGCAGAGGAGAAGGGTGTTGAGGGAAATTGAGGGGGAGATGAACCATGAGAGACTATGGACTCTGAAAAATAACCTGAGGGTTTTGAAGGGGCGGGGGGTGGGAGATTGGGGGAGCCTGGTGGTGGGTATTATGGCAGGCACGCATTGCATGGAGCACTGGGTGTGGTGTAAAACTATGAATTCTGTTACGCTGAAAAGAAATTTAAAAAATTGAGAAAAGCAAGGAACACAAAGTTCTATAAATTAAAATAAAGTCCTGGTATTCTTGGATAAAAAATATCTCCATTTCTGAGAGAAGAGTGAGAGATGAGTCCCTACCCCTCATTCTTTTCTTTCTGTTCTAGCATCAGGGCAGAGCCAAGAAGAGGAAAGTTGGGACTCTGAAAGGTGAGGTTGTGCCTATTCCACCTGAGCTCTCCAAGGCTGGCCCTTCCTGTCCTTTCCATGAAGGCCCAGTCCATGATCTCTGAGGATGCCAGCTGCAAGACACATTCCCTCTCAGAATACAGAGGCCTCAGAGGAAAGGCTCATGAAAAAACTGTCTAAGTGCAAAAGTGCCCTTCTCAGATTCCCTGCTCTGACCACTATTGAGCATAAAGCAGTGATGGATGTGGACAATGGGTGCTATCCAATATGTGTGAGATGTTAAGAGTCAGAATTTCTGAAGTTCTGATATTTAGTGAAAGACCCATGACATCATGGATACTCAACTTCCTCTTTGAGGTAACCATTGACCTCTGTTTCACATAGAGCAGTTTTCAGTAACACATGGGATAGATAATATATACAAAAGCCCATTGTGAATGATCAAATAATGCAAGTCTTACTATTATTATTGATCATGTGACCTTGTATCCTAATTCTTGGAGCTCTCCAAGTCCAATCTACCAAGGATATCTTTAAAGGACACTCTATTCAGTCTCTTATAAGATCTCCCCCTTCTATCTTCATGATTCTCCTGGTTTCCCAGGGTGGAGAACTTGCCAGGGAGAAGTAGAGGAGGCAAGAAAGGTGCTTTCTCTTCTGTAAAGGTGAGTAAACATTACCTTCTTTCCTGTACCCCTCTTTTAAGCAGAGTCTATGTATTTCTAGGGCCTCAGGGAAGCCTGGAATTAACATGGGATGGAAAATAATCAGAGTTAGAATTTGAAAGTCTTGGGGATATTGGTGAGTAGGGGCTACCTTTGCCAGACCTTCCAGGGTCACATATGTTTCCTCTGGTCCTGGCTGCAGCTTTGTACCTCCTGTCTCCTACAAACCCCTAGGCCAGCGTCATGATATCACCCACTTTCATCAACTATTATTTCCAGACCCCTTCTGTGAGGTGTGTAACAACAGAACTGCTGAGGTGAATTGGCTGCTGTTTCAGAGGCCCTGGAAGATGCTACTCCCTCTGTGATCCCCTTGGATTCTACAGCTTCTGTGACTGACTCATCATTCACTTCATCTCCTGACTTCTCTGCAGTTGCTCCAGGAGACCTTATACCAGCCTCTTTGCCTGAGCCTTCCCCCCAATCCCCTCCATCTTCTCACCTAACCCAATGACACATTTAGCTGGCTTTTTTCTACCATAACCACTAGGTACACCCTCCCACTAGAGCCAAAAGCCTAGGATTCTTAATTCCCAGAGAACCATTCCATACTTCTACCCCCTGCATTTCCTCCTTTCCTACCATATGATGCTCAGACAACCAGAGGCTACTTTACCTCTGAATACCATTTCCACTCTTGACCCCACTATTTCACAAGATAACAACCTCTTACCACATCTGTCTCAGATAAGGAGTCCCACTGATTCCTTTGCTTGTCACCATGTACCACCAACTTTTTCAGTGGTGATTCACTACTGCCAGATTGCCCTTTAACTGCAACTCAATCTAAGTCAATTTCCATCTCATGGAAACCTGTTCCTGAGAAGTCATCTCCAGATAGCCCTGCTGGGTTGTCTACTTATGTCCCAACAATTAGAGGTAGTGACTGTTCAAACCCATCAAGTTCCGAATTCTCCTATTGGCAGGCCCATGCCAAGAACATGTTCCTCCCTACATTATCACACTCTGATTTTCAGCAAGAGCAAATCTACCTCCATCAACCAGAAACCTGTCTCTGGGGAGACTCTGCTACTAAGCACAAGGAGGCCAGTGGAATTTCTTTCCCTGGCCTTAGCATCCAGGCCCTCTTGGAGAGACAAATGGAGAAGAGAATGGCTTTCCAGATTTTAGAGAAGAAAGTAAAAGAGGAGGGGCCTTTTTCCAAACAAATGTGGTCAGAATACCAATGGACATCTTTAGGGAATTTGTTGCATTCTTTGATGTACAGGTCACCACAGCCTCCAAAATTGGCTGGAACACTGAAGGCAAACCAGAGCAGCTCTCTATTTATCAACAGCTCCTCTATATCAAGGCTTTGGCAGAAAACTTGCACCAGAAATATATCCAGCACTTTTGGGGTCTTCCTTCTTTGCACAGTGAATCCTTAGTAGCCTCTCTCCTGCTTTCTAGTAGTACTTCCCCACTAGAGTCTCACTTTGTCTTATTCAATGGAATTCATAATACTTCTGCCACCAAAATGAAAGCACCTCCACCACTTCCTCATTCCCAACCATTTCCTCTCCCTATTGTACATCCCCAATCCTTGCTTCAAACCCTGTCCCCATCCCAGCCCCTAGCTTTCACTAATGTGAATACCCACACCCATTTTCAATCCTGCCTCCTGATCATACCACATTCTTCATCCCAGATTAGGGACTGCAGAGTGTCTTTTCATAGATCCAAGAATGAATCAGACTCTCCTATATTGGCTGAAAATCAACACCTGGCAAGGCATGTGTTGCAGAAGCAACAGTAAAGTTTGTGGGCTTTAGTCCCTGTGTTCCAGAAACCTAAAGAAACCATTTGTCCTCAAGCTCCCAACCTTCCATTGGTTAGCCAGTCATCCCATGCCTACGTACCAGTCTCCATCCTTCCTGGCCATTTTCATATCATCTGTGAACCCCAGGAGATAATGGAGTTACATAGCACAAGGAAGGTAATCCCAAGGTGGTGCCTCAATGACTGTAGAAATCTAGACTCCCTAGAAGTGATGGAGCCTCAGCATACATTATCAGAACTCTCTCAGCAAAAAGGCAGACATGTTCACTTACAATTCTCTGAGTTCCAGGGCCATAGTAACAGGGATCTAGAGAAGACTGAGTTGAGTCTCCCAGGAAGTTTCCATGAGAGGGTCCAAACAAAGTTCCAGCTAAGAAAAGATATGAGGAGGAATCTTGGGTATATCCTAGAGAAGAGTCCAGAAAACAGCCCACAGAGGATCTCCGAATGCCACCTAGTGAAGGGTCTGAGGGCTGCATTGGAGACAACAGGGAACTGTGTGTGTCATTCAAGGAATCACTCGGGAATGAATTATTGAATGCCTCAAGGAAGGACACAGACCAGAATCAAATGAAAAGTATTCTTAGTTTACATATGAGCAAGAAGTTTTGGCAGATCATTGCAATTAGGATTCCTATTATAGGTGTGTGTTATTCGTGGCTAGCTGATGACAATACATTGCCTTTCTCTGGGAGTTCCCAGACTGCTATGGAAAACACAGATTCTAAAAAGACAATGGTGGGTAGGGTTTACTGCCAGAGCATCACTCGAGAACATTCTTTTCTTGATCCCAGTATGCGACAGGTGCTAGGGGCCCATATTATTAGATTTCACATGAGTGAGAGGTGGGGTTTGCCCCTCAGGGTTCTTGAATCCATAAAATTCTATATGTTGAGAGAAGCCAAAACATGGCCTCTCCCCCAACTTGACTTTCCCTCCTCAGCCATGCATATTTCTGCAGTGGATTCCAAAGCTGAGTTTTTTAAACCCATTGAGGGAAGCTCTAAACCTTTTTTGGGAAACAGGGTGAGAACAACAAAGTCAGTCCCCACTGCAGATCATCCTCTCCCCGCTATGTTATCTGTGGGCAATGAAGGACATGGGGACCGGAAGGCATCACACTCTGACACTGACCATAAGACTACAGGTGCATCCAGATAGCTGAGTGGGGAAGACAGACTTTTCAGCCCCTTAAACACAGCATCAGAGCTCACATGAGAACCAGTGAGACTGGACAAGAGGTGAAAGAGGTGCCCACAAGGCAAACTGGGGCTGGACATGAGCTAACGCATGAGAATGTGAGTTCCAGTAACAGAGTAGAAATACAATAGGGCAAAGTGATGGTGGAGAAGAACTTACAACCTTTTGCTATGTCCAACCTGCCCAGGGATATATTCAACACTGAGGAGCTCTGTACCCTTCAATCCCAATCTTGGGACACCTTGACAACCAATGAGCTAGGAAGCTCCAAAATGATAAATGTCAACATGAGTAAAATAGAAACTGCCCTGACCACAGAACACCCCTCACCAAAAATACTGGTGCCCCAAGATTCTAAACTATCAGACCTGAAAAGACAGATCCTGAGTGAGTTAAAGTTTAAACTGGAGAGTGAGGAGCATAAAATTATAGGGTGCTTCCCCAACTCTGTCACAGAATGAACTGTTACCTCTTGAAAGTTCCTTCAGAAAAGAGATGAGGCAATTTTCTCAGTGGATCAACTCCAAGAAAAAAAATCACAGGGCATCAAGAAAGTCCCCAGCAAAAAGCCAAGTTCATGTCCACCTTACTGCAGCACCAAGACCCAGTTGAAAGTGTGGCTATTTTTGGGAGTGATCGCCCTCCTGAAGCTCACAAGCTCACTACAATTGGGAAGGTCCTAGAAGAGAAGCTGGAACATATGTACTTATCTGAGGCCTCAGTGTTAAGCCAGCAGCAGGAGGAACTACAGGCCAAGGTAGGGCCTGACAAGAGACCTCCCTCCAAATATCAGGCTCTTTTTGGCTCACAGCAAGAGATATGGGCAAGTATCAAGTCCTGCAGCCAAGAAGCTGTCTGTGTTGACAAGAACCATCCTACACGTATCAGACAGAAGAGAGACAGGGTCAGACAGCGCCGGAAAGCTGAGGCCTTCAAGAATCAGCTATTAATCCAGAGTCAGTGCCCTTCTTCTCTGCCTTCTGGAGAGTCTCTGCCTCATCCAAGCTCCACCTGTGTGCATCAAGTATCCCAGGTCCTTTGGGACACCAGGCGTGACCCTAACAAAAGTACCGTGTTTAGCGATGTGATTCTTCTACTCAAGCAGAAAATGCTTCTCCAGCACTTCCAGGGAGAAAAATTTCTCTAAAGAAATCATTCAGTCCTTGTTGACAAAGCTTCAGAATTTTCATGACAATATAACCTCTGAGGAGAACAACCTTCAGCACAACTAAGAATATTAATCCTCCTCAATAAACGTTTCTTCTAATAGAGAGTGGTGTTCACTGTGTGCTGCACTGGGACTGGTGCTGGGGCTTGTGCTTAGGGAAAGGAAGCAGTGCGTTCAACTCTTAGTAGTTAACACTTATGGCTTCTACAAGTACACCAGTCCCTTGTACAAAGCAGGACAGTGGCCTCCTCAGTTTTATCCCAGGGTCCTTTATTTGATCCTGCTCCAATATCCTGTATTTAAAACATTTACTTTTTTCATAAAAAGTATCACATGCTTACTCTGAAAACCTTCAGGCCTTTACAAATAGTGAGAAAAACCCTTAAAGTCTAGAACTTGATTAAAACTGTCTTTCATCTGCTCCCAAACTATTTGTCAGGTAGGATAATAGGCCTCACCTCCTGGAGGCTACTCAGGCCCAATGATACCATTTCAACATATGAATATACGGAATAGTCTTTGAGCATGAAGACAGTACCGTCAGTTATGATTCCAGGGATGTTGTTCTTGTAAATGGTGCCTGCCTTCCCACATATGCAACACTTTACCTCAAGGTTATAGTAGTTCAGGGGTGCATTAATTATCTATTGCTGTGTGAGTTAGACAGTGGGGATGACCACAGGTCGTGCTCTTCCAAAACACGTTTCGGAAGCCTAAGACCCGTTTCCTGCGCTTAACTCACACTAAGCAACTGGCCCGCAGTCCATGATTGTTCTATCTTCTTTCCTTCACTGGGAAGACACTGCCGCGAATGCGCGTCCGCCTTCAACAGTTTCCCTGAACACAGACATTGCTATGCTCACAGGCATCGATGTCCGAGACTAGGGCTCCGTACGTGACTCTTCCTGTTTTCAAGACATTCAGTTCCAACGGCCTCCAAGCCTCGACAGTCAAAACACCTTTGCGAGTCTGTCCTAACTCCCACGTCCCTCACCACGTTTGAAGCGTGTTCGGCAGAGGGTAACAGTAGGGAGGACCACAGGTCGGGCTCTTCCAATATACCTATTGGAGGCCCAAGAGCCATAGCCTGCCCTTACCTCCCAGTCTGGAACCATTTCACAGTCCGTCCTTGTTCTCTCTTCTTTCCTCATCTGGGAAGGCACTGCCACGAATGGCTTTAGGCCTGCAACAGATTCCCTGAACACAGACTTGCCTATGCTCACAGGCATTGGGATCAGAAAATAGAGCCCTGTCACAAACACTTCATGCTCTCAACACAGTCAAACACCTTCCATCCTTCCCGGAGCTCAGGACTCTTGAGTCTGTCCTAAAGTACACTTCCCATACGACGTTTCAAGTGTTTTCCACAGAGTTAGACAGTGGGGATGAACACAGGTCGTGCTCTTCCAATATAGGGTTCAGAAGTCTAAGAGCCGTTGCCTGCAATTAACTCACTGTATGCAAGCGGCCCGCAGTCCATCCTTGTTCTGTCTTCTGTCCTCCACTGGGAAGACATTACCATGATTGCGTGTCCGACTGAAGCAGTTTTACTGAACACTGACTTTCCTGTTCTCTCAGACATCGACGTCCGAAAATAGAGCCCTGCCCACGAATCGTCCTCTTTTCAACACATTCAGTTCCAAAAGCTTCCATCCTGGGACAGTTTCAACACGTTCACGAGTCTGTCCTAAAGCACACTTCCATCATGACGGTTGAAGCGTTTTCGACAGAGTGAGACTGTGGTGCTGACCATAGGTTGTGCTCTTCCAATACAGGTTTTGGAAGCCGAAGCATCATAGCCGGCACTTAATACAAAGTATGCAACGTGCCCAGAGACTTTCCTTGTTCTATCTTCTTTACTCAACTGGGAAGACACTGCCACGAATGTGTGTCCACCTGAAGCAGTTTCCCTGAACACAGACATTCCAAGGTTCACAGCATCGACCTCCGAGACTAGAACCCTGTATGCGACTCTTCATGTTTCCAACAGTCAGTTCCAACAGCTTACATCCTTTGACACAATCGACACTGTCAGGAATCTGTTCTAAAGCACACAATGCTCACGATATTCGAAGCATTTATGACAGAGGTAGACAGAGGGGATGACCACAGGTCATGTTCTTCCAATATGCACTTTGGAAGCCCAAGAGCCGTAGCCTGCACTTTACTCACAGTATGAATCCAGCGTGGAGTCCCTCCTTGTTTCATCTTCATTCCAGAACTGGATAGGCAGTGCCACGAATGGCTTTCAGCCTGCAACAAATTCACTGAACGGAGACTTTCCTGCACCCAGAGGCATCGATGTCCGACACTAGGACCCTGCCCATGACTCTTCCTGGTTCCAACACATTCAATTCCAACAGCTTCCATCCTTGGACAGTCTCAACACGTTCGCGAGTCTGTCCTAAAGCACACTTCCCTCACGACGTTTGAAGCGTTTTTGACAGAGTGAGACTGTGGTGATAACCATAGGTCGCACTCTTCGATAACAGGTTTTAGAAGCCTAAGCGCTGTAGCCGGCACTTAATTGAAAGTATGCAACTTGCCCAGAGTCTGTCCTTGTTCTATCTTCATTCCTCAACTGGGAAGACACTGCCACGATTGTGTGTCCACCTGAAGCAGTTTCCCTGAACACAGATTTTCCGAGACTCACAGCATCGACGTCCATGACGAGGGCCCCGTACGCGAATCTTCATGTTTTCAACACAGTCAGTTACAACAGCTTACATCCTTTGACACACTCTACACTGTCAGGAATCTGTTCTAAAACACACTATGCTCACGATATTTGAAGCGTTTATGACCGAGGGAGACAGTCTGGATGACTACAGGTCGTGCTCTTCCCATATGCGCTTTGGAAGCCCAAGAGCCGTAGCCTGCATTTAACTCACAATATGAAACCTGCGTAGAGTCCCTCCTTGTTTTATATTCATTCCTGAACTGGGAAGGCAGTGCCACGAATGGATTTCAGCCTGCAACAGAGTCACTGAACAGAGACTTGCCTATGCTCACAGGCGTCTGGTTCAGAAAAGAGATCCCTGTCACAAACTCTTCATACTCTCAACACAGTCAAACACCTTCCATCCTTCCATGGGCTCAGCACTCTTGAGTCTGTTCTAAAGCACACTTCCCTCACGACGTTTCAAACATTTTCAACAGAGTTAGAATGTGGGGATGACCACAGGTCGTGCTCTTCCAAAATACGTTTCGGAAGCCAAAGACCCGTTGTCTGCACTTAACTCACAGTATGCAACAGGCCCGCAGTCCGTCCTTGTTCTATCTTACTTCCTACACTGGGAAGACACTGCCACGAATGCATGTCTGCCCGAAACAGTTCCCCTGAACACAGACATTCCGAGGTTCACAGCGTCGAAGTCCGAGACTAGGGCCCTGTACGCGACTCTTCATGTTTTGAACACAGTCAGTTCCAACAGCTTACATCCTTTGGAACACTCTACACTGTCAGGAATCTTTCTAAAGCACACTATACTCACGATATTTGAAGCGTTTACAACAGAGGTAGACAGTGGGGATGACCACAGGTCGTGCACTTCAAATATGCGCTTTGGAAGCCCAAGAGCCGTAGCCTGCACTTTACTCACAGTATGAAACCTGCATGGAGTCCCTCCCTGTTTTATCTTCATTCCTGAACTGGGAAGGCAGTGCCACGAATGGCTTTCAGCCTGCAACAGATTCACTGAACAGAGAATTGCCTGTGCTCACAGACATCGGGATCAGAAATTAGAGTCCCATCACAAACTATTCATACTCTCAACACAAACAACTTCCATCCTTCCACAATCTCAGGATTCTTGAGTCTGTCCTAAAGCATACTTCCCTCAGGACTTTTCAAGCTTTTTCCACAGAGTTAGACTGTGGGGATGACCACAGGTCTTCCAAAATACCTTTAGGAAGCCTAAGACTCGTTGCCTGCACTTAACTCACTGTATGCAACTGACCCGCAGTCCGTCCTTATTCTATCTTCCTTCCTTCACTGGGAAGACACTGCCGCGAATGTGTGTCTGCCTGAAACAGTTTCCGTGAACACAGACATTCCTATTCTCACAGGCATCGCCATCCGGGACTAGGACCCTGTACGCGACTCCTCCTCTTTCCAACACATTCAGTTCCAACAGCATCCATCCTTCGACAGTCGAAACACCTTTGGGAGTCTGTCCAAAATCCCACTTCGCTCACAATGTTTGAAGCTTTTTCAACAGAGGTTAACAGTAGGGAAGACCACAGGTTGGGCTCTTCCAATATACGTTACCCTGCACTTACCTCACAGTCTGGAACCATTTCACAGTCCGTCCTTATTCTATCTTCTTTCCTCAAATGGGAAGACACTGCCACGAATGGCTTTCAGTCTGCAACAGATTCACTGAACACAGACTTACCTATGCTCACAGGCATCGGGATCAGAAAATAGAGCCCTGTCACAAACTCTTCATGCTCTCAAAACAGTCAAACACCTTCCATCCTTCCACGAGCTCAGCACTCTTGACTCTATCCTGAAGCACACTTCCCTCACGACGTTTCAAGCGTTTTCCACAGAGTTAGACTGTGGGGATGACCACAGGTCGTGCTCTTCCAATATACGTTTCAGAAGCCTAAGAGCTGTTGCCTGCACTTTACTCACTGTATGCAAGCAACCCACAGTCCATCCTTGTTCTGTCTTCTGTCCTCCACTGGGACGAAACTGCCACAATTGCGTGTCCCTCTGAAGCAGTGTCACTGAACACTGACATTCCTGTGCTCACAGGCATCGACGTCCAAGACTAGGGCCCTGCCCACCACTCTTCCTATTTCCAACACATTCAGTTCCAACAGCTTCCATCCTTGGACAGTCTCAACACGTTCGCGAGTCTGTCCTAAAGCACACTTCCCTCACGACGTTTGAAGCGTTTTCAACAGAGTGAGACTGTGGTGATGACCATAGGTTGTGCTCTTCCAATACAGGTTTTGGAAGCCTACGCGCCGTAGCCAGCACTTAATTCAAAGTATGCAACTTGCCCAGAGTCCTTCCTTGTTCTATCTTCATTCCTCAACTGGGAAGACACTGCCACGAATGTGTGTCCACCTCAAGCAGTTTCCCTGAACACAGAATTTCCGAGGCTCACAGCATCGACGTCCGAGACTATGGCCCTGTAAGTGACCCTTCATGTTTTCCACACAGTCAGATCCAACAGCTTACATCCTTTGACACAATCTACACTGTCAGGAATCTGTTCTAAAGCACACTATGCTCAAGATATTTGAATCGTTTACGACAGAGTTAGACAGGGGGGATGACCACAGGTCGTGTTCTCCCAATATGCGCTTTGGAAGCCCAAGAGCCGTAGCCTGCACTTTACTCACAGTATGAATCCAGCGTGGAGTCCCTCCTTGTTTCATCTTCATTCCTGAACTGGGAAGGCAGTGCCACGAATGGCTTTCAGCATGCAACAGAGTCACTGAACAGAGAATTGCCTATGCTCACAGGTGTCGGGATCAGAAAAGAGATCCCTGTCACAAACTCTTCATGCTCTCAACACAAACAACTTCCATCCTTCCACGAGCTCAGCACTCTTGAGTCTGTTGTAAAGCACACTTCCCTCACGTCGTTGCAAATATTTTCAACAGAGTTAGACTGTGAGGATGACCACAGGTCGTGCTGTTCCAAAATACGTTTCAGAAGCCAAAGACCCGTTGCCGGCACTTAACTCACTGTATGCCACCAGCCCGCAGTCCGTCCTTGTTCTATCTTCCTTCCTTCTCTGGGAAGACTGCCATGAAAGAGTGTCTGCCTGAAACAGTTTCCCTAAACACAGATATTCATATGCTCGCAGGCATCAAAGTCCAAGACTAGGGCCCTGTACGCGACTCTTCCTGTTTTCAACACATTCAGTTCCAGCAGCCTCCATCCTTCGACAGTCGAAACACCTTTGCGAGTCTGTCCTAAATCCCACTTCCCTCACGACGTTTGAAGCGTTTTCGACAGAGTGAGACTGTGGTGATGACTGTAGGTCGTGCTCTTCCAATACAGGTTTTAGAAGCCTAAGCGCTGTAGCCGGCACTTATTTCAAAGTATGCAACTTGCCCAGAGTCCGTCCTTGTCCTTTCTTTTTTCCTTAACTGCGAAGACACTCCCATGAACGCGTGCCCACATGAAGAAGTTTCCCTGAACACAGACCCTCCGAGTCTCACAAAATCGACGTCCGAGGTGAGGGCCCTGTACGTGACTCTTCATGTTTTCAACACAGTCAGTTCCAACAGCTTACATCCCGTGACACATTCTACGCTGTCAGGAATCTGTTCTAAAGCACACTATGCTCACGATATTTGAAGCGTTTACGACAGAGTTAGACAGTGGGCATGACCACAGTTCGTGCTCTTCCAAAATACCTTTTGGAAGCCAAAGAACCGTTGCCGGCACTTAACCCACTGTATGCAACCGACCCGCAGTCAGTCCTTGTTCTATCTTCCTTCCTTCACTGGGAAGACTGCCGCGAATGTGTGTCCGCCTGAAACAGTTTCCCTGAACACAGACATTCCTATGCTCGCAGGCATCAAAGTCCAAGACTAGGGCCCTGTACGCGACTCTTCCTGTTTTCAACACATTCAGTTCCAACGGCCTCCATACTTGGACAGTTGAAACACCTTTGCGAGTCTGTCCTAACTCCCACGCCCCTCACGACGTTTGAAGCGTTTTTGACAGAGGGTAACAGTAGGGAGGACCACTGGTCGGGCTCTTCCAATATACCTATTGGAGGCCTAAGAGCCTTAGCCTGCCCTTACCTCCCAGTCTGAAACCATTTCACAGTCCGTCCTTGTTCTATCTTCTTTCCTCAACTGGGAAGGCACTGCCATGAATGGCTTTCGGCCTGCAACAGATTCACTGAACTCAGACGTGCCTATGCTCACAGGCATCGGGATCAGAAAATAGAGACCTGTCACAAACTCTTCATGCTGTCAACACAGTCAAACACCTTCCGTCCTTCCACGAGCTCAGCACTCTTGAGTCTGTCCTAAAGCAAACTTCCCTCCCGACGTTTCAAGCTTTACCACAGAGTTTGGCTATAGGAATGACCGCAGGTCGTGCTCTTCCAAAATACGTTTTGGAAGCCTAAGACCCGTTGTCTGCACTTAACTCACTCTGCAACCGGCCCGCAGTCCATCCTTGTTCTATCTTCTTTCCTTCACAGGGAAGAAACTGCCGCGAATGCGTGTCCTCCGGCAACTGTTTCCCTGAACACAGACATTCCTATGCTCACAGGCATTGACGTCCGAGGCTAGGGCCCTGTACGTGACTCTTCCTATTTTCAACACATTCAGTTCCAACGGCCTCCATCCTTGAACAGTCGAAACACCTTTGCGAGTCTGTCCTAACTCCCACGTCCCTCACAAGGTTTAAAGCGTTTTCAACAGAGGGTAACAGTAGGAAGGACCACAGGTCGGGCTCTTCCAATGTACCTATTGGAAGCCCAAGAGCCTTAGCCTGCCCTTACCTCCCAGTCTGGAACCATTTCACAGTCCGTCCTTGTTCTATCTTCTTTCCTCAATTGGGAAGGCACTGCCACGAATGGCTTTTGGCCTGCAACAGATTCACTGAACACAGACTTGCCTATGCTCACAGGAATCGCGATCAGAAAATAGAGCCCTGTCACAAACTCTTTTTGCTGTCAACACAGTCAAACACCTTCCGTCCTTCCACAAGCTCAGCACTCTTGAGTCTGTCCTAAAGCACACTTCCCTCACGACGTTTCAAACATTTTCAACAGAGTTAGGCTGTAAGGATGACCGCAGGTCGTGTACTTCCAATATGCGCTTTGGAAGCCCAAGAGCCATAGCCTGCACTTAACTCCCAGTATGAAACCTGTGTGGAGTCCCTCCTTGTTTTATCTTCATTCCTTTTTTTAAAAATTTTTTTATTTTTTTAAATTTTTTAATTTCTTTTCAGCATAACAGAATTCATGGTTTTACACCACACCCACTGCTCCATGCAATGCGTGCCTTCCATAATACCCACCACCAGGCTCCCCCAACCTCCCACCCCCACCCCTTCAAAACCCTCAGGTTATTTTTCAGAGTCCATAGTCTCTCATGGTTCATCTCCCCCTCAAATTCCCTCAACTCCCTTCTCCTCTCCATCTCCCCATGTCCTCCGTGTATTTGTTATGCTCCGCAAATAAGTGAAACCATATGATAATTGACTCTCTCTGCTTGACTTATTTCACTCAGCATAATCTCTTCCAGTCCCGTCCATGTTGCTACAAAAGTCGGGTATTCATCCTTTCTAATGGAGGCATAATACTCCATAGTGTATATGGACCACATCTTCCTTATCCATTCATCTGTTGAAGGGCATCTTGGTTCTTTCCACAGTTTGGCGACCTTGGCCATTGTGCTATAAACATTGGGGTACATGTGGCCCTTCTTTTCACCACATCTGTATCTTTGGGGTAAATACCCAGTAGCGCAATTGCAGGGTCATAGGG
>PISX010034608.1:0-13804 GCA_004024625.1 Mellivora capensis
GTATTTTGTAACTATTATCTCATTTAGTCCTTGGAACAATTATGTGGAACTTGTTTATAGACAAAAGATTAAAATAAATTGAGGCCTAGAGAGATATGATGATTTTTATAAATCATAAATTAGTGGCAGAGTACTGATTTCAACCAGCTTGAAAGGGAAAGCCCATTACGCCACATGTTTCACTATCCTCTTTGTTTTTCCTCCCCTACATTCCCGCTCAGGAAGCTTTGAAAATATTTCAAGGAATAAGGTCTGGACATTATGAAAAAGCTCACCAGGTATTTGTAATAGTGCTTCAAAACATTTTTCCAACCCATTGAGATCATAGGAATTAACATTGGAGGGGAATTATTTATTTCTAATTAGAAGGAAAAAAAACA
This sequence comes from Mellivora capensis, assembly GCA_004024625.1. Lineage (NCBI taxonomy): Eukaryota > Metazoa > Chordata > Mammalia > Carnivora > Mustelidae > Mellivora > Mellivora capensis. The sequence continues at coordinate 381 of PISX010034608.1, forward strand.
ATTTTATTAATCATGTCAGAATTTTTGTGAATGAGTCATTCAGTTTGATTCTTTTCTATACAAATGTTTGTCAGTATAGCGTTGAAATAAGATTCCAAATTAGCAAATGTAAAATGTTCCCTCTTCCTATCGCTAGGGCTTATATAAATGACAGAGAACTTTATTTAGACAACCATTTTCTTCAAGCCAAATGTGATGTTTAATGGGAGTCTATGTCACTGTTACCTCTTTTCTGTACACTTTTGGCCAAAATTGTAGACAAACACACAATTCCTCTGAAGAATGCAGTTTACTGTTTGAAAGCTACCATTGTCAATGATGCTCAAAGAGTTGTGACAAGTATCAACCCCTGAGCAGTAAGAGAGATTTAGAAATGTCTATCTATCTATCTATCTATTGATCTCTATTTTAAAAATAACATACATAGTACTTCAAAGTTATTTTAAAATTTATTCTACTTTGGAAATTTACAATATTGTTGAAATAATATGGGATAAGTGATAAGTGGCTGATGACAAGCAGAATTTACAAGAAATGGGATTAGATATTCATTTAACAAGACTCTCATTTCCTTTTCTCATTCTTTATGTGGATGTTCTGGGAAGCTTGTTATATTTATGAAGAATGTATTGGTATGGAATATATAGACACAATCACATTAAAAGTAATGGAATGGGATTCCTTTTACCATTACTCTCAATGAGATAATTCAGTTTTACTTGATAAATGGATATACCATTCTTGATATTTCCTGCCATATATACACACATGCACACGTACTTTATAATTTACTATAGATGGAGCAGAAACGTCTGATGTGTGTGGTAAGATATATGCTTTTTGATCCTTTTTTTTTTTTTACAAGTCCAGATCCACAGCTTTTATTTATTCCTTTTTTGCAGTTTTAAATGGGAAGGTAGAAACTGTTTTCCTCAGATAAAGTATTTTAAATTACTATTTGAAGATATTTCTTACTATATTATTGAGCAATGATATTTTATTCTTCTTATACTCTGTAGTGATATCTTATGATGGGATATATTCTCCTCTAGCTAACCTTTGACAGCAAGCTGTCCAGCAGTGATAGTCTTGCCTGTGCTTTGAGCTCCCCTTGAGTATGCGGAAGAGTGGAGGTGCCTCAGAGTTGCACATTTACTGCCATCTAGTGATTGAATAATAAATATATTCTGCATACTTCAGTTACTATTATTTTTTTTTTTTTTTACCATAGTGACACTGAACCATGGGAAAATAATAAATGTGAATGTAGAAGTCATGTAGACTGGTACAAGAAAACACCCGACCCTCAAAGAATAAAATCCCATCAACACTGGGGTTGAACCAGGATTGGTATCTGCTCTTTGAATACTTCCATTCAGTGTTTTTTACCTCCACTCATCTCACCTTCTGGTATGAATAAGTGTGCCATCTTTTCCTTAGCGATTTCATTTCGAAAGATTTAGAATGCAAAATTTTCCCATGTTGCTGTTCTGTATAATGTCCGGGAAATTCATAAGCATTTTTCAATTATTAAGCAACAACCACAACCACAAGATTTTGAGTGAGTTTACTGAAAATAACTTCAGCAAAGAATTCAAATATGTTTTATTTAAAAAGATACAGGGGCGCCTGGGTGGCTCAGTGGGTTAAAGCCTCTGCCTTCGACTCACGTCTTGATCCCAGGGTCCTAGGATCGGGCCCGCATCGGGCTCTCTGCTTGGCAGGAGGCCTGCTTCCTCCTCTCTCTCTGCCTGCCTGCCTCTCTGCCTACTTGTCATCTGTCTGTCAAATAAATAAATAAAATCTTTAAAAAAAATAAAAAGATACAGTACAGTGGTGAGAATGACTCTCAGCTTACCCTCATCAGTACTTAAAAATCTCTAGCTACTAGTCCAGTATGATTGTAATTTATTTGATACACAGTTATTATTGTAATGTTTTAATGGGGAACTTTCTTAAAGATAAAGCCTCGCTCTATATTAAGTGCCACTTGAAAAAAAATCGAATTGATACAGTACAGTTCATAGCAGACATTCTTATAAAATATTCTAAAAATAAGATAATAAGTGTTGTGTTTAATTTGTATATAAATAGATTAGGTATAGATTCAAAATTAAATCATGTTTAGAATAATAGGCATATATCTTAAAATTCCCTTGTCTTTCACAATTTCGCATATTCCTGTTTTATAAGTCCTATGCAAGTGTTTCAAACTTCTTTATCCCTCTCCATGTACTTGAAAATACATATTTGAAAACAGGCTTCCCCATATACTTCATCTAATCACTCTGCTTTCCCATATTCCTTTTTTTTTTCCCCCTCCAGTAATCTGATTTATGCTCTGGAAATGAAGAGAATGACAGCAAGCATTGGGATATCTGCCCCCTTGGGGAGAAACTAGTTGTGTAAGGTAGCAATGGTGTCTGGCAATTTTTCCTCCCAAACTGATTGAAGTAATTTTGTCGTTAATCATATGGCTCTCAGATGAAGTGGAGCTGATGCTACATTTCACTGCATTTGTCTACAGAATCAGCCATAGGCAGATCAGTGATGTAGATATAATGGTGATTCTCAAAGTTTGTGTGGACTTGAATACACTAGAGATTTCAATAAATTCAGTCAGTCTTGGATAGAGTTCAGTATTCTGGTTTTTAGTAAGTATCCTTGGAAATTCTTAAACAGTTAGTCCCCAAACTATATTTTTAAAACACTATATTGCTTTTTTTTTTTTTTTTTAATTGGGCTGTCAGTTATCCATCCCTTAAGCTCTCCCATGGCTTCTACATCTTAACATAATCGGCAGCTTTTTGTCTCACAAAAGACAGTAGCTGAGAATTATGTTTACATTATAGTACTAGGGACTCAAAACTCCCAGAAATCATTGCAGAAGTAGAAGCTGAGAAGCCAGATGAAAACATGATGTTCAGGGACATGGTCTCAAGATCCAAATCACATAGGACCACTTTCATCCTCTGAAACTCAGTTGATGTGTGGTATGGGACAAGATGCATCCAACCTGTTTGCTCTAATAGAAGTGCCTCTCAGAATGGTTCAGAGAATTAAATGAATTAATGTGTATAAGTTCTACCACTACACACTGTTTTATTTATATCAAAACAGTATTTTAGTTAATTAACATGCTTAATTAGTGAATTAACATTTTACTTACATTTATTTTATTTTAATTAAATCAAAATACGTTTCTGAATTTGTTTGTGTGACTGAATACAAACCAGTTGGTTTGGCTTTTGATTCTTTAGTGTAGGTGCCTGTGGACAGCCTGAAGACTGTCTAAGGTCTCATCTGTGGGCCTAACTCATGGAAACTTTACGTGGAGGGTGGCCCCAAGTCCCTTCTTCAAACGGATCTAGAAACCACAAATATTCCCATTGTTTATTTATAGAAAAATCATTTTTCTCTAATGTTACTTTTCCCTCATATATTAGGTTTGTAAATACTTGGCTTTTTAAAAGAATGTCTATATGTATCATGTAGTTTTCAACAGAGATTTGTTATCTCAATATAGAATATAACTTATTTTATTTAAAAAAATAACTCCCAATACTGTGATGTAGTAGCTTCTGATAGCATTTTCTCTTGAGTACATTTTCTGAGCATATATAAGATAATAGAAAATTCTTCCGGTAATCAATTAAATATGACTATTAACATGCATATTTCCCCAAAGTATTCACTATGTAATTAGTGTTCGGGTCATGTAGAAAATAAGTCATTTCATTTCTCTGACTATTAACCATGAAAACATTGATAAGATGATATTTACAGCTATAAATCACATGAATAATTTTCTTTAGAAGAATAGAGAAAGCCAAACACATTAAAAATGTAACTCGTATAATTTTAAAAATAACTCTTGAATTCCATTTACAAAATTGAAAATACTGACCCCTATAATAGGAAGTTAATCACTATCCATTAATCTTTTCTATGGATTGCTGGAGGTAATCTTAAAAATGTAAAATGTCCTCTAGTTTGAAATTCTAAACCTGACAAATATTTTAGCAGTTCAGCATTCCTGATGTTAGCTGTATAAGGGCAATGTCATGAAAATTAGCAATATACATATTCAGGGTTGTCACTCCAAATGTATATATGTTTTGTAATTACCTACCATAGTATTTTACAAACAAAAAAGTGAAGATGTAAAGCAAATTGACAGTTCACATTTGTGATTGAGAACCCAGTCAGTGACCATAGGCAGTCTTTTCTCTGAGAAGCTATAGGAATTTATCTGTACTTGAAGAGTGGTAAGTTATGATACGATATGAAGACGTTTGGAAACAGCTTAGGAAACCTATTTGTTCTGTTCTTTCTTAACTTGTAATTGTTAAAATCATTCATTAGCTTCTGGCTAGCACATTCTCGTCTGTCAGTCCTTTTTAGCCTCAACCTGATAAATGTTTTCTGTTTACTGAATTTTTCTGCAAAATGCATCACAAATATTGCTTTGGTGACACCTCATTAGTTCTTAAGTTTGGTAAATGAAAACATTTTTATATGTCAGAAATTAAATATTTGCAATACCATTTTGTTTCTGTTTTAATTTCTTTCTTGTACATTAATCAATAATAGCATGCCTTTGTAAATTCTGTTTTTTTTTTCTTTTCAAGTACCACTGTCGGTATTTGTAAACAACTTTATTCATATGGCCCATTTAACATACATAAGCTTTCCTCTTTAAATCACAATCTTGAAACAAAGCTAACCTGTCTGATGTTCTTTTTTTTAAAAGATTTTATTTATTTATTTGACAGAGAAAGAGATCACAAGTAGGCAGAGAGGCAGGCAGAGAAAGAGAGAAGCAGGCTTCCTGCTGAGCAGAGAGCCCAATGTGAATGTGGGGCTTGATCCCAGGACCCTGAAATCATGACCTGAGCTGAAGGCAGAGGCTTAACTCACTGAGCCACCCAGGCACCCCCTGTCTGAATGTTCTATGGAAGGAGGATATTGGTCCTATGAGTTAAATGGGTAACTTGAATTTCTATTATAAAAAATATATGGGGCGCCTGGGTGGCTCAGTGGGTTAAAAGCCTCTGCCTTCGGCTCAGGTCATGATCTCAGGGTCCTGGGATCCAGCCCCACATCAGGCTCTCTGCTCGGTGGAGAGCCTGCTTCCCCCTCTCTCTTTCTGCCTGCCTCTCTGCCTACTGTGATCTCTGTCTGTCAAATAAATAAATAAAATCTTTTAATTAAAAAAAATATCTGCTGTTCTTTCAGGAAGATTATCTTGACTAAGATTTGAGTATTGATTATCTTATCCAGTTCTTTGTCTTGTGGAAATAGGAAATTGCATATTAAGGGCTATCATGTGTCTTATATGTGAAAGTTATCAAATTATTTTGTTTCCTACAGAAAATTTTCAGTGGAAATAAGAGGTTTCTTAAAAGATTTGTCCATTTCCTCTATTCTTCTATCCTTGGTATGTGTTACTCTGGTAAATGAGATTCACAGCAAATTTCTAGCATGTTACTACTAAGCAAAAGAGTGACTTTCTATAACACTTAGAGCAAAATTTTAAAGCAACAAGCCTGGATGAATATGTGTTACATGAAGTACAAACAGAGGCCAAACAAAGCATCTTGACCATTACATTTGTTTCAGTTTTGCAATCATTCTAGTTTATCAACTTTATTCAGCATTGAAGGACACACTCTCAGAGAAGAACTTGCTCTTTAGATTTTCTGAAGTTGCAAATCCTATAATGTAATTTTTCTCGATAACTGCTCAGACCTTATCCTCTGCTATTTTTAGTGTTTTTACTCTATCTACCATGTTATTGAAACAAAACTCAAACTCTGTATAAGGAAAAACAAAAATTGAAATGGTGAAGATACTCATTATAGGAAATCTGCTAAGAAGTTTTTAGAAAATCTAAGTTTTATAGATAGGTCCACTAACCTCCCAAAGTGATAAAATTACCAAATTTTGTGCATTTATTTTCTAAAGAAAGCAGAATAAACTCCACACAGATTGGAAAGCAATGACTATTCCATATACTTTTATGTGTGTGTGTGTGTTGTTATGCATATACATCTCTCCCTCTTTCTCTTTTTCTATATGTATTTGCACACATGTGACTACATATATAAAAGCTCTAGTGTGGATGACTGACTTTGGTCTTCATGTAATACAGATAACTTTTAAAAAAGAATTTACTCTTTGAGAGAGAAAGAGTGTGCGTGCACGCACAAGTCTGGGGGGGAGCAGAGAGGGACAAGTGGACTGTGTTGGGCAGGGAGCCTGATGGGGGTCTGGATCCCCGGGCCCTGAGATCACGACCTGAGCTGAAGTTAGAAGCTTGACCAACTGAGCTACCCCGGTGCCCCCAGATAACTTTTTTTTTTTTTATTATAGATAAATTTTATATTAGAAATACTTAATATCTAAAATATTGGCATATTTTGGATGGTATTAGTAATTTGTAACCAGAAAACATCATGTGCAAATAGAGACCACATACTGAAAAAAACAGGTCAACAAACAAAAGAAGATTAAATAATACCATCAGAAAACTGATGTTAATTAAAACCTACTTTTAAAACAAAATGTAGGGCGCCTGGGTGGCTCAGTGGGTTGAAGCCTCTGCCTTTGGCTCAGGTCATGATCTCAGGGTCCTGGGATCGAGGCCCGCATTGGGCTCTCTGCTCTGCGGGAGTCTGCTTCCCGCCCCCCCACCTCTCTATCTGCCTCTCTGCCTACTTGTGATTTCTGTCTGTCAAGTAAATAAATAAAATCTTTTAAAAAAATAAAAAACAAAAACAAAACAACCAAAATGTCCTTATAAAACATGGCTACTTATGTAATAAATCACCAGCAAGTATTCATTGTTGTTATATAAGTGAGCCAAAGACTGCTCTGTATATGTTGGCTCCTGGGTTTATTTCTTCATGGCTGACTGAGACCTTGTAGCTCAAAAGTCTATGTTGGAGATACCAGTTTTTATATATCAGATTATTTTAAAAATCATCCAAAAAAGCAAATGTTTAGATACTTAGAACCTGCATACTTTTCATATTAATGGGAAATGTCACCCAGTTATCTGTGATCCACTAATAAAATAATGTTTTGTAGTTCAAAGGCTCTAAAGGACACCATACTTCAGAGGGCTCAGACCCAGAGACTCTGCACCATGCTGCTGAGGGGCATTGGTTAGACAGATAACCCCACTCTTCAATTTCTCCTCTCCTGGAAGTTTCATTACCTCCTTCCCCTTATCTGGAACATACTTTTAAATAAATATTCGGTGTGAGGGTGAATAGTTATAACTGAAAAAAACTTCATAAGCTTTAGCCTTGATGTCTGGGTGATAGATACATACATGTGAGAGTCTGAGATGTTGCTTTTTACCAAGAGCATTCTCTCAACAGATATTAGGTTATGTATTCCTGTGCTATTATGAAAATCATCTGTTCTCTTTTAAAGATTTTGGTATTTATTTAATCAAGCACAAACAGAATGAAGACCCCTTTGAGACAACATGGAATTATTTTGCATTAAGGGATCAATAATGAGATGCTTCACTGCTACTAAATAAAATAAAAATGAATAAAAGTTGGCTAGAAGGAAAGGAATATAAAAATGATAACAGGGAAATATAAGACTAAGTTTCCTGGCATACCATGAGTAATTCAACCCTACAAAGTGACATTCAAATATCTGAATACACCTGGTGATTGTTGAATGGCCAGAAGATTTATACAAGATCAAGAGATAAATCTCAGAGAAAGGCTTGGGAAACTGGAAATACTTTTACATAAAAAAGAGGGCAGCGAGGAAATAAAGTGAGAGAACTTCTGTACAGTTGCTAAGTTAATGTTACTTGGATTTATATATTCAAATATGTGTATGCATATATATATAAAATGTGCATATAATTTTATTATATTTATGAAAATTATAGTGATGCTAATTATAGAAGGTTTATTTGCCTGGGAATTGCAGAGAATTATATGATCAATTCCGAGGAATAACGTTAACACTTATTCCCAGTTATAATACCAGACTAAAAGGAGAATAACCATAAAAATCCTTAATCCAGATCCTCTTAGACAACCAAACAATGTAAAATACAATTTTTAAAAATGCTCATGTATGTATTTGGGGAGAAATGTTGAATATAATTGCAACATAAGAAATAAAACCATCAAAAATTTGTTCTCTACCAATTAGTAAAGCCCAGTGGGTTTGATCCTGCAGAGTATCATCATTTTTGGAAGTAGAGTTTAGGTGAGCCCAGATGAGATTATAAAGCCAACCTGTTACAGACACTCTGATAAATTATAGAGTTACAAATTAAACTCCAGTTCTCAGCACATAACCCCATCTCTTTTCCTTGATAACTGAGCAGGTAGTTTGTAAAAGGTTAAGAATACTTAACCTCTGAATTTCACCATGATCATCTGGTAGTTTCTGGTGTGGGTCCGTTTGACAGGGCACACGCCTCTTACCGTTCAATTTGCACATGGGCATCCTGGCATCATTCTGCTAACCTCAGTTCTTTCCCCTTTTCTCCTTTCTGGTTTGCCTGCAGTTCTTACCCCTTGATCTTTGTATCAGACATGTTCACCACTCTCTGTTTAACAAGATATCCATATTTAAATCTTGTTCTCACTTTTAGAATACCTCTGGCTGAGTTATTTTTACACCTAGCTTTCACATTAAGACGTTAATTCATTCCTCAAAATCTTGACACAAAATGAGAAGGTTCTTTATTAGAAGAAAAAGGGGCACGTAGGTGGCTCAGTTAGTTAAGTGTCAGACTCTAATCTCGGCCTAGGTCTTGATCTCAGGGTTGTTAGTTCAAACCCTGTGTTGGGCTCCACACTGGGCATGGAGCCTACTTGGGGAAAAAAATAGAAGAAAAAGAAAATAATCTCATTAATTTAAAGGGGAAATTGTGTTGCATTTTATGGCAACCCTAAATACTGAGGCAATTTTCACGGTCTTTCATTGCATTATAAAATAATAATGCATCTTACAAGTAAGAGACAGCAGTTTCAAAGGAAATAAGTGCAGATTTGCATATAAGAATTAATATAATGGTGTTTATTGACTAGCCAAAGGAGAGAGGGAGAAAAGACACGAGAGATTATAAAAGAGGCAGGGTGGGTGTCATTTGTTGGGAGGTGTGACGGATTTTACGACAGGCGGAGGCATTCCGCACCAGAGTCAGTCAAGCCAAAGGGTAATTTTCTTTTCACTGAAACTTTAACACTTAGCAAGAGTTCTGATGCAGAAAGTTTGGGGTTAACCATACAGAGATGAGTCCTTTGGGTCAAAGAAATGCACAATGGATTTTTGTTTGTCATCTCTAAGTTTACATTTATATATCTTCTTTTTCTATTTTATTTTTTAAAAGATTTTATTTATTTATTTGACAGAGAGAAATCACAAGCAGGCAGAAAGGCAGGCAGAGAGAGAGAGAGAGAGGAGGAAGCAGGCTCCCTGCCAAGCAGAGAGCTTGATGCGGGACTCGATCCCAGGACCCTGACATCATGACCTGAGCTGAAGGCAGAGGCTTAACCCACTGAGCCACCCAGGTGCCCCAAAATTTATATATCTTCTTAAAACTCACTTTGCATGAGAACACAATTTCAGACAATGTGTAACTGATTCAGAACTTGTTTTTATATTTCCGTTGGGGGGGAAAAACATTCAGGACAACTCAGAAGATAGTCTAATATATATATTTCGTTTCTCTCTCTCTTTAATTATATTTACCTTTTCCCTAGTGGGTAAAACTTTCTCACTTTATTTGAATATTCATGAAATATTTTTTCTTCACGTTGTGGGACTTTTGACTATTTTATACATAGAGTGCTCTCACATACCAGGTAATAATGTAGAAGACAATTATAGGGCAAAATAATGAGTAAATGGTAGAGTCTTCTCAAACACAGAAATAACACACATACAAAATGAAACAAAACAAACAAAAATGAAGAGTTGAAGGAAATAGTACTTATTCCACTTTCTTCCTCGTATACCTATGAAGAGCAAAATGCTTTGGTTCATTCAAATGGGGTAAAATTTTTGCATTTGTATATATACATATTCTCGTAAGATAATTGTTAGCATAAACTGATGAGGGTGGATTTGCCCCCAGTTAGAATGCTAAAGGTAACGCTTCTTTTAGAAAATTTGTTTATATCCTGTGGGTTTAAATGCAAATAAGCTATTAAAAAAAAATCTCTGTTACCTGAACAATGGCGTATATTTCCAGTACTTGTTATAACTAAAATTTAACTGGAGGCAAATCCATACTTCTCAACTTGAATAAAAGACTGAAGTTTTTTTGTTTGTTTGTTTTGTTTCATTTTATTTTCATTTTTGGAGAACCCCAGGTGTACTTGAATGTGTCCGTGATACTGGTTGCTTGATCATGAGGACAACAGACTCGTCTTTTCCAACAGTACCTTGTGCTTGCTTTCCTAGCTCTGTTCCTGTAATTATGAGTCCCTTAAAAAAAAATAAACAAATAAATAAAGGAGTCTCTTTGATATTCATTCTTCTGTTCATTGAGTGGGGATTTCATATTCTTTATTAGGAGAATTGCCATAAAATTAATTTGAAATCTTTGAAGAATATTCTGTGGTCCTGAATAAATGTAATGGGATTAGTAAGCAGGAAAAAAATAGTTAATAAAAACTAATAATAGAGTTTGGAAATTCTTAGAGGAACAAATAATACAAGCTCCAGTAAATTTACCCATCTGGAGCTAGTTGATAGCTGATAAAGGTGAAGAAAAACATCAAATTTATATATTTGTTCTTTTTTTTTTTTTTTCTAATTTACTTGAGAGAGAGAGAGAGATCACAGTGGGAGGGGGAGAAGCAGACTCCCTGCTGAGAGACTGATGCAGAGCTCTATCCCAGCACCCTGAGATCATGACCTGAGCCGAAGGCAGACCCTTAACCAACTGAGCCACCCAGGTGCCCAATCAAGTTTATATTTGGGGCCCAGCTATCACAGGTTTGGACCTTCCTTTCTCTTAGCATGTATTGTGGAAATGATTCAAATGTAAAAATAAACTCAAGTTGATTAATACAAGTGATGTAATTTTGTTAATAATTATCTTTCTTTTAAAAAATATTCTTGCTTATTTCATCTAGATTTTTAATTATTGCTCCTCTTTTTTTTAAAAAGATTTTATTTATTTATTTGAAAGAGAGAGAGTGAGAGCATGAGAGAGGAGAAAGTCAGAGGAAGAAGCAGACTCCCATTGGAGCTGGGAGCCCGATGTGGGACTCGATCCCAGGACTCCAGGATCATGACCTGAGCCGAAGGGAGTTGCTTAACCAACTGATCCACCCAAGTGCCAAATTATTGCTCTTAACAAAGCTTTTTATTTATCTACATTATTTCAATAAACGTATCATGGCAAAATTGAGGAAATGAAGTTAGTCATTCATAGTACAATATATATACAGGGGTTTCATTCCTTGATGCCCCAAATTAATGTTCTCAATATGTTTGCTCTGTTAAAGTACAATCTTTGAATCATTATTCATAAATAATTTAGCAATGTTAGTGAAGCAAACACCTTTCTTGCAGATTTTAAAAATAGTATCTGGTTAATAGGCATAAACTAGAATGTCCTAGAAATTAATGATTTCTAAATTCTAACTGGTGTTGGGTTACAGTTGGTTTTTGTGAGTATATATTTATTGATTTGTGTGTCAGTTTCTAAAATAATACATATATTTTTTGCATCATGCATCTCTTGTAAGTGCTTTTGTTTTAAACTTGTCTTATAATTTTGGCATTATTTTGGGATACCTGATTTCTGGCCTGATTTTTAAAAAATTTTGTCTGAGAGCATCTTTCTTCCATCAGAAATCCTTGTCATTGTAGATGAAGTGTATGTATTCACTATCTCACTGATAGTAAATGATACACTGTCGCTTAGATAGTTGGTGATTGCTTTACTCTGCCGTCTACTATGCACGACATTCAAAATTGTTGCACACTTTGTAAGAAAATAGAAGAACTTGTCACATAAATTTAAAAATGAAAATATGTATCTATAATTATTATTGTGTTTATTTTTTGTGTGAGAAAGAAAATGGTGCTTGGAGTTACAATAGGAATTTGATCCAGCCTGATTACTGCCTTACATGTATGGCATTTTCCTTGTTCTTTTCTTCCCCTGAACTTACCTTAACTCCAGATTTTTTATTCCATGGTCTCCTCGGTGTATTCATTTTACAGTGTATTGGAGAGCTTTTTAAAGTTTTATCATGGCTTGGACTCTCACCTGTGAGAGCACACAGAGCTGTAAACAGTCACAAATTTAAAAAAAAAAAAAAAAGAAAGAAAGAAAAGAAAAAAAGAAAAAGAAAGAAAAATACCTGAATAGCGCATTGGAGGTGTGACACCTGCCTGCTCCCCTGTGTAGGAGGTAGTGAGTGTGTCCTGTCCAGGGCCCCCACGAGACAGCCCAGCGCAGCCCCCACTGCTGTCTGTGGTGGCTGCTAATGGCTCATACTCTGGCTGTCCCCTACCCTGGATCACTGCCCTGTGCTAATCATCTCTCTTGTTGGAAGGGTTTAATTATTATTTCCATTTCTCTGATACATATATTTTTCATATTCTCTATTTCTCCTTTGATAGTTTTTTGTAGTTTCTATCAAGAAATTGGTCCGTTTCATCTAAATATCAAATGTGTAGGCATAAAGTTTTCTTAAACTCTTCCGCTAACTTTTTAATGTCCATGGGGTTAGTAGCACTGGCTCCTCTTTCTGATTTTGGTAATTTCTTTTTCTTGGTTGGTCTACTTAGAGTTTAGTCAATTTTATTGATATTTTTAAAGAACCAGTTTTGATTTTGGTCATTTTTCTCAATTGTTACTCGGTTTTTCTTAAGTATAGGAACAATAATTTTACATTGGCCTTTTTTGAGTTATAATTGACAAGTAAGTTGTAATATATTTAACGTGTACAACATGATGATTTGATATACATGTGTATTGTGAAATGATTCCCACAATCAAGTTAATTAAAACATCCATCATCAGAGATTCCTTTGTGTGTATGACAGAGAATGCTTAGCTGCTCTCTTAAATTTCAGGTATAGTCGCCTTGCTGTACGTTAGATACTCAGTGCTCACCAGTCTTAAACCTAGGCCCAACCTCTCGCCATTTCTCCTACTCCTCAACCCCTTGGAAATCACCATTATAATCTGTTTCCGTGAGTTAACATTCTTTCATTTTAGATTTCCCATATAAGTGATACCAAATCGTGTAAGTCTTTCTCTATTTGGCTTATTTCTGATATCTACTGGAATGCTCATTATTACCTTTGTTTCTCCTTGCTTTATATGTAATTCTTCTTTCTTTTCATAAGATAGAAGTTTAGATTATGGTTTTTACTGCATTCTTTATTATTATTATTATTATTATTAT
>PISX010034609.1:0-13814 GCA_004024625.1 Mellivora capensis
ATTTCTCCTGTGTAAGGGAGGCTTACTGAAAGGTAGAATCTGTCTGATTTACGTGTACATCAGGTAAAGTCCACAGCACCCATTTCAGTAAATGACACTTGGAAAACGTTTGTGGAATGAAATGATCAAATCAATCTTTCATTCCTTGGAAGTGTTTTAAAAGGGATGACCAGTGAAGAAAATAATATTCCCATTCCCCTCCAAGCAGCTGCTATTTGTGGACTAACGCATCCAATGGTGTTTTCAGATTTTATTCAAACAGACTCTGCTGTACCAGATGCTCTTGCATTTTTGCTAGCTGGTCAAGAGACAGCCTTGCAAGTGGGCCAGAAGGCAAGGAAAGGAGGAAGGAGCCAAAAGGAGGTACCACATTTGTATTTTGTGAGAGTGGGAGAGAGGAGACAGAGCGCAGCAGGGCAGGAGAGCCCGCTCCCCAAAAATGGCTCCTTCCAAGAACCTGAACACAAACACAAGGTAGGGGTGGGATTGGGAAGAGGAAATCCATCAACATCTTCTGGGGGGCTTAGATGAGCCATTTCGTATCTTGAATTCAATTGGCTGGCATGTTAAAGACAGCTGTTCCCTTTCCACCTTGCTCCAGAGAATCAGGCACACTGGCCTCTGAAGACCCAAAATGGGACAGATCATAGAGAAAACACTTCCACAGCTCCCTTGGGACTGCCATCATTCCTTCTGAGAGCCCTGAAGACCTGGATTTATCTACTGTGTGATTTTCTCTTTAAGCTGTCCCCTGGTGCTCCATTAATTAGCAAGTCTCTTATTTAAACCCACTCTCTCTTCCTCCTGCTTGTGATCCTGCAGTGAAGTCATAATGCTGAATTGGGTGCCTCCTAGCAGTTTCCATGACAACCAGCTATAATCACCCAGGTAAAAGTTTGCGCCTTCACTATAGGCTCCTAGAGGAGAGAAGCAAGATAATGAGAGACAAGCTCTTATTCAAATACAAATACCTTCAACAATAGCTCCACAAATTACTCTGTGAAATAAATTGATTTGCATAGCTGCTTTTTGAGTTAGATCTGACACAGTTTCCTCCCTTACCCTCTCCCTGGCTCATGTTTCCATAAATCATTTAAGGGAGTATTTTCTCTTTATCTCTTCATATTAAATATCATTTTAGATGTCTGCTTCTGGTAAAGAAACCAGAATTATGACACGCTAATCTTTTTGTCATTATACTTAATTTAATCTCCTTTCATAATTTGTAATATCTTTTCACCATACACCCCCTCCTTCCTCCAAGTAAAGCATGCCCACCCAACACCAAACACATATACAAGCCACTTAAAGAATGGCCCAGAGAGGCTATAGTGAAACCCCCGCTTCTTTGATCACATCAAAGGGCAGTAGTCAAATGGGTTACACCGAAGCCCATGCATGTAATTCTACTCTAACATACAAATTAGGGCCGGCCTGGGATCTGACGAAGGCCTTGTCATCCCAAACTACTGCAAGGAAGCTCCCTTTGTGCCAGTTTCTGAAGTGCTATGGAAGTGGTAGAGCCCATGACACAGACTATAACTTAGTTGAGTGACTGTGTGCCCTCCACCCCACACCCATTTCCTCACTCTCGGCAATTGTGCCAACTAAAGTAGGACTTTCCTGGGACGCCTGGGTGGCTCAGTTGGTTAAGCGGCTGCCTTCGGCTCAGGTCATGATCCCAGCGTCCTGGGATCGAGTCCCACATCAGGCTCCTTGCTCGGCGGGGAGCCTGCTTCTCCCTCTGCCTCTGCCTGCCACTCTGTCTGCCTGTGCTCGCTCGCTCGCTCTCCCTCTCTCTCAGACAAATAAATAAATTAAAAAAAAATTAAAAAAAAAATAAAATAAAATAAAGTAGGACTTTCCGGGAAGAGGACGCATGCTAGGAAAAACACATCAACACTGCCCAGTCACTCCATATCACACTCAGATTGTTGCCTCCTTTAGCTGAGTCATGGTGTGAAAAGCTGTCTTCGTACTGCTGTTTAGGATATAGTCTCAGGGGCATATTTTGTGGACATCAACCTGTCTATGGAAATCCCAGGTGGCAATGCACAGCATCCTATACTCACTACCTTCTTTAACTTCTTCATTTTCAGTCCACTCCTCCCTCTTGACACTATTTTTAGATGGCTGTACATGAGTGACAAGGAGACAGCTGTAGGGAAAGGACAATGGCTATGTCACAGTAATAAATGTAACATCCATTCAGGCAGGAACATATCATACGGGGTTACAATCACCTTTGGTGTCCACTGACACATTGGGAGTCGTTACTGGTGTTCAGGAACAGAGTTTCAGAATATAGTAGAAGTGGCTACTACTGTGTCTTGTTAGAAGTACTTGCTGACTCCTGAAGTCATGTGGTGCATGGCCTTTGTATCCGTGCGTCAATGCTGACCTACCCATTAGATACAATACACACAGTGCCAAGAGGGCATGATACTTTTAGGGAGCCATGAAAATGTTTTAATTTCTTTTAAAGTCAAAAGTAAAAATAAATATAATTCAGCTGAGATTATATCTTTCTTTAAACCCATGTAATCGAGAATTTTAAATATTTTTTAATGAAATAAGGGGACTACAAAGACAAAAGTACCTAGGGCCCGCAAAAGCCTTAATGCAGCCTCTGAGACTTTCACTGTTGTAAGACTCTTTGAACAACAAATCATACACATGAAGATGATGGCCTAAGACACTAAGGACATGGCATAAGATAGTAGTTTATAGAAGCAGCAGTCAGAGTGAAGTATAAAGCTATTTGTCCTTCTAATAGGGTGTGTGCACGTGTATGTATGTATATATGCATGCACGTGCATGTGATTTCCCGAAGGTCTTCTACAAAGCCACGTTCCCATTATCACTGCCCTTAGTCAAATAGCTTTCTTCTAAAACCTTTCTGGAAATTTAAGAATTGTCCCTTATTCCTTCAGACACTCAGGAAACTAAGTAGGTACTTTCTCATTATGAAACAGCTCATGTTCCCAGCTCCTTGGAAAGGCTGGAACAACGATTTTGAAACCTGGCTATTTTAGCGAAGAACGTTAATCATGCTGATTCTGCTGTCAACTGAGGTTATACCATCTGATCTTCCATTTCTCTTGTCATTATCATTTATGCTCTACCCCTTGACATGACACATAAGTCCTTTTTATTATATTACATATTAAATACACCAGAACACACTAAAAACTCTTCATTACCCAGTAACATATAAAGCAGGTCCATCTTGATCTCCTCTCAAAAGCATCTAGTTACTGAAACACCCAAAGGCCCTGCTTAAGGTTTACCTGCTGAGGAGTGAAGAGGCATATAATATGGGCTTCACTCCAAGAAGATTATAATAACTCCTCAAGAAATTAAAAGAACTCAGTTTTTTTTTCTTTTTTTCTTTTTGTTTTATTTTTTTTGCAAAGGGAGGTTGGGTCCATTCAGTATATGAAAGTAAGAATTAAGAAAGGAAAACGACTTCATTGAGAAGTTCCTCCAGCCGAGTCCTATGATGGTTTCTTTACCAGATTATTCTTCCCTAAACTCATAACCTACCTGTTATCTTTATTTTACAGGTACAGTAACCATCTTTCAAAAAGTGAAGTAATTTGCCCTAAGTCACACTGCTATTACTTGGTAGAAATAGAATTTAGATTTTGTTTGTGTGATATCAGGGTCCATACTCCTCTTCCACACCATGGATCAGCAAACTTCTTCTGGGCTGGATAACAACTAGTCAACATTGCTGTTTGGGCTTGAAAACAGCCACAGACACCATGTAAGCAAACGGGCATGGGGGTTTACTTGTCAAATTTTATATACAAAAATAGGCAGTAGCTGAATTTGGCCCAATAGCTGTAGTTTGCCAGCCTCTGCTTTACACTGTAGGTCTCAATTCTGGCTGCCGTTGGAATCACTGGGAAGCTTTAACAACTTTTTGATGTGCAAGACTCATCCTATGTCAATTAAATGAGAATTATTTTTTTAATACTTTTTAAAAAATATTTTATTTATTTATTTGACAGAGAGAGACAGCCAGAGAGGGAACACAAGCAGGCGATGTGGGAGAAGCCGGCTTCCCACGAGCAGGAAGCCGGATCCAGGGCTCGATCCTGTGACCAGAGCCAAAGGCAGATGCTTAATGACTAAGCCACCCATGTGCCCAGAGAATAATTTTTATTTTTATTTTTATTTTTATTTTTTTTTAAAGATTTTATTTATTTACTTGATAGAGATCACAAGTAGGCAGAGAGGCACACAGAGAGAGAGAGGAAGGGAAGCAGGCTCCCTGCTGAGCAGAGAGCCCGATGTGGGGCTCAATCCCAGGACCCTGGGACCATGACCTGAGCCTAAGGCAGAGGCTTTAACCCACTGAGCCACCCAGGCGCCCCAGAGAATAATTTTTAAAGCAAACTTTCCAGGTGATTCTGACAAGCAGCCACAAATTAGACCATTAAAGAATAAAAGCAGCCAAGTTAGAGGCAACTAACCATCTATCTAAATCTAGTTTTTCTTTCAGGAGCCAACCCAAATCCTCCCACCTCAATTATACCTTCCTTATTTTTATCAGAAAAATTGAGTCTTTCTTTATCTGAATTCCTACAAGACCCTGGTGCAGAATTAGTCCTATTGCAACAAAGTTTGTGTCATTGTCCAAGTGGCTACTCAAATATTCTACTATTATTTAAATTTCCCTATGAGTAATCCTTGTCATCTCCAACAGCCTATAAATTGTGGGCTTACGGCTTTACTCCAAACACCTAGCACAGGACCAGATACAAAGTAGGTGTTGGTAGGTGCAAGAACCTTTCTTGAGGGGGAGAGAAATAAACATGTTGGGGGCTTGAAAACAGATTTGACTTGAATATAATAAAGTTCAGTAGTTTTCCCTATCTTTCCCTTTTCCCTTACTCTGCTCCTTCTTCACTCTTCCCCACCTTAGCTAATATCAACTCTACCCTTAAAGATCTTGGAATTGAGGTTGACTTTTTTCCTTTCTCTTATTCCCACACTGAAATCAGATAGGATAGACTAGAAGTTCTATTTTTAACATATTTTACAAAATCTGGTCATTACTTACCACCTACACTGATACTGTTCTGCTCCAAGTCACCATCTCTCACTTAGATTATTTACAGATCCTCTTAAATGGTCTGCCTGCTTCTGCCCTGGCCCCCACTCTGCCTATTCTCAACACAGCATCCAGAACATTCCTGTTCAAAAAGTGTAACATTGCTTACAATTTTCCAGTGGCTTTTTATTTCCCTCAGAGTAAAAACCAAAGTCCTCTCAAAGCATGCCATTATCCTCTGATCTCATCTCCTAATATTCTCCCCATTTCTCACCCAATCTCGGGTACTAAACCTTGGCCTCTTTGCTAAACCTTGAATAAGCCATGAATGCTCCTATCTCAGGGCCTTTGCACATGCTGTTTCCTTTTTGCTCGACCTCCTAACCCTTTGGTATCTATATGGTCATCTCTCACTGACCTCAAGTCTTTGTTCAGAGTCACCCAGTGAAGACTTCATGACCATGCTAACACTGAATTCCCCTTTCTCCTCTGATAAACTCTATACCTCTTTCTTATCTTATTCTTTCTTTCTTATCTCTCCATAATGCTTTTTTACCTTCTGCCTTCCTATACAATTTACTTATTTTCTTTCTTTATTGATTCTCTCTCCTAACTAGAATGTGAGCTGCATGAAGGCAGGATCTTTGCCTGTTTTGTTTTCCTGTATCTCTAGTGCCTAGAAAAATGCCTGGTACATAGTAAAGAACATTTATCATTAAGTAAAGGACAGACTATCAGCCTGATAGGCAGTTTCCTGAGAACACATATGTTGGTGTGATGGGCATCTGTGATTTTGGTCCATCAGGTACCATTCATCTCTCTTGCAGTAATAGGAGTTTTCTGATCTATATGATACCATGCTATTTGAGTGGAACAATTTCTTTCCCCCACGCCAGCTCCAAGAGTGGATACATGATCTTGGCCCTGGGTGCTCTTCTCAACTGTAGTTATAGGACTTACTAGTTTAGCATTAAGCATGTCTAATCCAGGTCAATCCAAACACTGCTTGTGACTTCTCTGCTGAGAGATTGGGGAAGATTATTTTTCTGCTGAGGTTGCTAAGTTGATAGAATAAGAGTCTGGGGCTATTTCTCACCATATGGTAAAAGCCTATTCAAAAGATGGACAGAGAAATGAAGCCTGACATTATTTTTTGAACTCTGGATTCACATATTCCTAAAATGAAATCTGCTTTAGTGCTTCAGCTGTGCGACTAAATAAATTCCTGTCATTATTTAAGGTTTGGTTTCTGTCACTTGACACAAAGAGTCCTGAAAAATAAACCTGATGTGAAAAGACTCAATCTTATTGCTAAAAACATTTTTTGTTGTTGTTTATGTTTTTCAAAGACTGAGGACCTTGAGAAAACTGAGGGACCAAAATAAAGATTGAATAATTACGTAATTTATGAAAAGATAATACAGAGGCTTCTTTTACTGGTTTGGTAGGGAATCAAGTTTCTAAGGTTTTATAATTTACTAATGAACATATTCAGCATTATTAATTTTTTACTGAGCTTTAAACTGTAAGCTAAAGCATGATGTAAGTCAAATTCTGGAGCTATGGATGAAGAAAGATATGAAGGGCCTCCTTTTGCTAAGTTGATTGCAAAATAAATGACAGAAAGGCTTTTACCTTAATGCATCATTCATCTTAGCATCTCCCTACATAGTACCTGCTGCATGGTTGATATTCAGGAAATTTTTACCCAAGTAAATGAAAAAACAATTGAATTATTAAGAAAGTACATTGTTCTTCACATTTTGTTGGGTTCTGCACTTCAATTAAAGCTATTCCCTGGAAGAATGCTCACCTATGCACATAAAACAAACACACACACTCACACACACAGAGCTTGCATAAAATATTTGGGTTTTGCAGTGTCCTTAAAGCACTTATAAACGTGCAAGTTATCATGGATCCTGGGTTAAGAATTGCTTTGAAAATCCCACTGCAATATATGACCCAGACAGCACCTCTGTCTAGAATTTTTGTATTGAAAAGGTGACAAATGTGATTAAATATGGACTATTGAAACAAGTTATTGGACTGGCAGTTCAGCGGCTAAGTGGCTTGGAGTTAGAAGTAGATTGTTTTTGCCAACAAATACATGTACAACTTCAGGTAACTTAACCTTTTGAACTTGCCTCAGTTTCCAAATGTATAAGATGAAAATAATAATCCAATCTCAGTCATGTTTGTAGGAATGACTACATTAAGTACTGCATAAAGAGCTTTTAGCATAGTTCCTACTATATAGTAAACATTCGATAAATGCTAGCTGCCAAGGGTGTTAAGCCATTTACAAAATGTAATATTTTAAATAGAATGAACTCATTTTGTCTACCATAGCTCAGGTGGGAATGTTGACACCCAACAGAGAAGTAACTATGGGATCTTTCATAGTTTCTTCAGATTCCATCTTTGTGATATGAAGTTATATTCTCTATATATCATGAAAAGCTGATTTTTTTTATCACATGTGAGTAATAATGGTAATCTCTCGATCACTGACATCTTTCTATAAGTAGGAACACTTGGACCAGCCAAGGGTTAAAAGTTCAAAGTTAGTTGAAAGCTGACCCAGCAGCCTTCTGGAAGACCCAGCCATAATTGCCATCTACCCAATTCCTAGCCTTTCTCTGTAGTGACTACTGAAGATATTCGTGTGCTGGTAACAAAACTGATGATATTAACTGTTCAAACCACAGGGACTTCTTCATTAGCTTGGGTAAGTTTCCTAATCAAAAATGTGCTTTTATACCATTCAAAGGAGTATTTAAAAATTTATGGAAAACACAATGAGGTAATTTCAACTTCTTCGTCACCAATTAAAAAGTGTCATTAGTTATTTGCTCTGCTCTGCACTGATTCATTCAACAATATTTAGGATCTGTTATGTGCTGGCACTGCTCCAGGTTCCAAAGGCCAAGAAATACTGGCACCTGGGGTTACGAGTGTTCTGTGGGCTGCCCGCTCTCTCCCTCTGTAACTCCATCAGCGCCTGAAGATTCTGTTGTGAGAGGGTTCCTGGTACTAAGAAACTGGGTTCCCTGGGTCAAGGCTTAGCCCTGAAGCTGTGTTAACACAGACCACTCTGCATTCTCTCCATCTTAAGTGGTCTTGCTCTGCATCGAGGCTCTCACACTCAAACGCCCTCAGGAGCCACAGAGAGAGCCTCAATGTGAAAGTGGCTCAGCTTAGGAAAACAGGAGGGTTAGAGGCTCCTGCAGGGACATTCAGATCCTGATGAGACACAACCTTACAAGAGTTAGAATGTCCAAAATTAACAAGGCAAGAAACAACAAATGTTGGAGAGGTTGTGGAGAAAGTGTAAGAGGGTTCCTCTTACACAGTTGGTGGGAATGCAAGGTGGTACAGCCACTTTGGAAAACAGTGTGGAGGTTCCTCAGAAAGTTAAAAATAGAGCTACTCTATGACCCAGTAATTGCACTACTGGGTATTTACCCTAAGGATACAGATGTGGTGAAAAGAAGGGCCACATGCATCTCAATGTTCATAGCAGCAATGTCCACAACAGCTAAACTGAAGGAAGGAGCCAAGATGCCCTTCAGTAGATGAGTGGATAAAGAAGATGTGGTCCATATATACAATGGAATATTATTCAGCCATCAGAAAGGATGAATACCCAACTTTTACATTAACATGGACAGAACTGGAGAGGATTATACTAAGTTAAATAAGTCAAGCAGAGGGAGTCAATTATCATATGATTTCACTTACTTATAGAACATAAGGAATAGCATGGAGGACATTAGGAGAAGGAAGAGAAAAATGAAGGGGGCGGAAATCGGAGGGGGAGATGAACCATGAGAAACTGTGGACTCTGGGAAACAAACTGAGGGTTTTAGAGGGGAGGGGGAGCATGGGTTGGCCTGGTGGTGGATATTAAGGAGGGCATGTATTCCATGGAGCACTGGGTTTTACACACAAACAATGAATCATGGAATAGTACAACTTCAGGTAAATTAACCTTAATCAAACTTCAGGTAACTTCAGGTAACTTAACCTTAATCAAAAACTAATGATGTGCTGTATGGTGACTAACATAACATACAAAAAAAATAAAATAAATAATAAAATAAAATACAGTGCTTGCCAAAGCAAACTCTTCTATCAGCCACTTGTTTCTAACCACTGCTATTAATGAAACCCCAAAGGAAGAGGGATTAAGTCAGGTGTCAGCAAACCTTTTGTTAAGGTCCAGATCATAAATATTTTCAGCTTTGCAGACCATATAGTCTCTGTCACAAGTACTCAACTCTGTCATTATATTGTGAAAGCAGCCATAGACATACATAAACAAATGAGCATGGCTGGGTTCTAACAGGAATTGCCCTGCTGGCCCTAGTGTCCAACCCAAGCTAAATCACACCTAACTACCTCCTTTCTCAGAGAACAGAGGAAGTGGGTCATAATCATCTTCACATCCCTAGGAGCAAGCAGTACATAGCACATGGCAAATACACAGGAAATATTGGCAGATGCAACAAATTCAGGAGAAGGTGTATTCTTGATGATCAGCCTGGTACTCAGAGCTTAAACCTCTTCTCCCAGAAAAGGCTGAAGATCAAATTCTCTCACTTGAAAGCATTCATTTCTCTGTCCAGGGATGGACTAGATAAGCCCTGAAGTTCCTTCTAAGCTTAAAAAAAAATATTGAAGAAAACTCAGAACTCAGAAAATAAAGTCTCTTGAATGTTTCCTTTATCCCAGCTCCCAAGTGCAAATTTAAACAAATGAGAAGACTCCAAGTTCTAACTACGTTTCACAAAACATAGAAGACAGTTCTTTCAGAATGACCTTTCCAAGGCTGGAACCTGATTTGCCTGCTGCCAATGCCATCGTTAAGCCTCCGGGCTAAAAAGGGCTACACCATTCCCAGTGCAATAGTTTAACCATCTTAACCTGTGAGCTGCCCTCCAAGTAGATGTATATAAGGATTCCCTGAGCAAACCACCCACCAATGCTTCTACCTTCCAGCAAAGAAAATGAGAAGCTGCCCCACCAAATGACTAAATTCCTGAAGCCAAATATCAAGAGCACAGCTTGAGCATGGCTTGTTTAGGGAGTTAGATTTGTTCAGAATAAAGAGAATATATTCCATCATGTCCTTTTTAGGGAGGAAAACGAGGGGAAAGCAAAGCCAAAGGGAAAAGCCTCATGATCCTCTGATTACAAAAGCCAAATTACCCAAAGGTCATTTATACCAAGTATCATTATAAATAAAGGAGTCTAGGTCAGTTTTAGAAACACTTTAAAAGCAGAGAAGATGGCTTACATGCTCTTTGCATTTGGTACCTCTCTTTTGTTTCCTGACATGTAGCACTCATGAAAAATAGTCTCTTTTAAACAGGAGCAGCTCAGCTTGTTTGTTTTCAAAACCTGTGTAAGGAACAGAAACAGAATTCAAGAGGGAATTGGGGATTTGAAAATGCACTATTTTCATCCAGTCCATTCCCTGGGTTTTATAGTCACTGGGTCAAAAGGCTAGGTGAGGATTTTCCTATTTCATATGTAGATTATTCCAGAAGGAATATGTTAGAACACAAATGCTGTAGTCATACACCTGGCCTCAAGTGAGCTCTGCACCCACATCCCCAGCTTGGTTGAAGCCAGGCCTTTCCCAAGAGCTTTGTCAAGGGCACTTTGGGGGAAAGGGTCTGGTGTTCTGGGTTTTGTTTTTAAGTAAAACAAACACATTTTATTTCCAAAAAGAGTAATAACTTTTTTTAAAAAAAGATTTTATTCATTTGTCAGAGAGAGAGCAAGAGAGAGAGAGCACAAGCAGGAAGAATGGCAGGCAGAGGGAGAAGCAGGCAGATGAGGAAGCAGGCTCCCCGCAGAGCAAGGAGCCCAATGTGGGATCTTGACACAAGCAGAAGGCACGCGATTAAGTGAACTACACACACGTCCCAAGAGTAGTAACTTTTTAAAAAAGTATAACTTATTTGCCCTATGCCTCAGTTTCCTCATCTGTAAAATGGATGTAATAATAAAACATGCTTCACAGAGTTAGTGTCTGAATTAAGTGACAATACCAATCCAGCAATAATGAAGCCCAGCATGGGAAGTAACTGCTCAGTATCTGTTGGCCATAATCCTTTGGTTGGAGTTCTATCGATGAATAAGACGCATAAGAGTATCAGGAGATTTTTGGTAATTTACATCTTGCTCTCCCACTTCTAGGGACAAAGATTTTTAAAGTTTGATATTTTAATCTATGAATACATAGAAAATTAATTTTTCTTTTTGGTGAACCAATAAGGAAAGTCAGAAAAAGCAAATTTATATTCTCTTTCAAATTCCCATGATGCTACCAGGGTCAGAAATGTTATGTTTCAACAAGATGGCTTGGACAGATGACAGTTTGATTAAAAACTTCCACTAAAAAATTACCCTACAACTCCAAGTCCCTAAAGCACAAGCAGGATAAGCCAAGTGATGACTGCCTTTAACAAATATAATGACATAATTGTTTATTTGGTGCAATTTTAATGCAGCCTTAAGGCTCTTTATAGTCAATTTCGATAACTGATCCCCTCTAATGGAAGATTAAGTGCCTTGAAGCAAAGCAGGAAAAAAAAAAGAAATTTGTTCCGACATTATGGGATCAATAAGTTCTGGAAACCACTAATCTATGCAGTGACAAGGCCCTGAGTATATTTAAAAATGTAATTTTAGATTTCAGTACAAAGTCTATTGTCATGGCTTAAAATGTATGAAACCAGTTAATATTAGCATGTGAAAAATCACAAGTGTGACTTTATCCTTTGGTTTCAGGATGAAATTTATCTGCTAAATGCAGATTTAAAATGCTTTGTAGAAACAATGGTCATTTAATTGCACCATTTCTACTAAAAGCTCTTGAATATGAGTACTTATTTCTGTAAATTCTAAGTGCTTGCATCATGCAGCCAAAGACCACATTAAGTCCAGTTTTTCAGTAGGGTGAATCTCTCTCTGGGAGATGGGAACATGACCTGTGCTGAAATCTGAGGTCTGGGTTACTGTTTTATACATTGATATTTGGCTCAGACCCTGACCCAAAGAGATCCCTGAATTAAAAATGGTACTCTCGGGGTGTCTGTGTGGCTCAGTGGATTAAGCCTCTGCCTTCGGCTCAGGTCATGACCCCAGGGTCCTGGGATGGAGCCCCACATTGGGCTCTCTGTTCAGCAGGGGGCCTGCTTCTCTGCCTACTTGTGATCTCTGTCAAATAAATAAATAAAATCTTTTTAAAAAAATGGTACTCTTCCTATGGTGATGAGTGTGCTGAAAGACCAGCAATCTCTACCTTCCCGGGGTTCAAGCATAATGATAGGGTCTGTGAATCTCCCAGAAATTAGGTAATTAGGTTAGAAATCTCACAGGCTCCAGGATTCTACAGTTGCCCACATCTCTTTCAGAGAAATTTACCAAGTGCATTAGATAAGCATGTCTATATGGCACTAAGTGTCACATTCTTCAATACATCCCTGGTTTTATTTTTGCAGTTCCGTGTTATGGAAGACAAGCCCATGGACTCTCCTTCCTTAAGGTGAGTTCTCTTCCTGCCTAAGGGTTGCTAGTCAGTAGAGGCAAGGAAAGAACAATGACTTCTCCTTGGCATTTTTTATATTGTGTGTGTGCGGGGCGGGACTCTAAAATCCCAGCTTCCTGTTGAGACCTTTTGAGACACAGGAGCAATGATGCATAGTAATGATGAAGAACAGATCTAGACACCCAATAATTCCCCAAGGCAGACAAACAATTAAACTGTAGATTAGATTATGAGGGACACTTACCTTATTGCTAAAGTGGGCAGCCATGAATCTCCTTAAGATATCAAATTATAAGACAACTGACCTTATTTTGAGGAACTGTCCTCCTCTAAACACCCTTTCTGACCTCAGGCTTCGGAAATCTACACACCCTTGACATTTTTGTCTAAATGTGGTGATACCAAACAGCTATCATATCCATGTGTAGCTTAAACAAATTCCACTCCGGAGAATCGCACCGAGAGAAAGAGAGACTGTGTAATACTTCCAATCATTCCTCTCATTTAACGTGTGCCCCAGTGTCAGGAGGAGATGAAAACCTGCTAGTCACTCAATGCCTTTGCTTCCCTCTCTAATAATGGGAGCATCTTGCTACAGGAGTGTGATTCTTATATTTAAAAGATGGATATTTTTCTTTTAACATGGCCACAAAAATTGAACCAGCTACCTCACTGATGCTCAGCTAAAGAGACAGCAAGCTGCTCCCAGTGCTGAAAAGTGAAGTTGTTGTTGGTGATCTTACCAAGACTGACATGGTCTCCAATGTGGTTCTTTCCTAAAGGGTTTTTAAGGGTAATAGTGACTGGAGGCAAAGTTCACTTGGAATGGTATAAAAGCACATTTTTTAAATTTTTTTTAATTTTTATTTTTTATAAACAAATTTTTATCCCCAGGGGTACATGTCTGTGAATCGCCAGGTTTACACACTTCACAGCACTAACCATAGCACATACCCTCCCCAATGTCCATTACCCCAACCCCTTTCCCTCCCCCCTCCCCCCAGCAACCCTCAGTTTGTTTTGTGAGATTAAGAGTCACTTATGGTTTGTCTCCCTCCCAATCCCATCTTGTTTCTTTTCTTCTTTTTCTGCCCCCCTAGTCCCCCATGTTGCCTCTCCACTTCCTCATATCAGGGATATCATATGATAGTTGTCTTTCTCTGATTGACTTATTTCACTAAGCATGAT
>PISX010034610.1:0-13811 GCA_004024625.1 Mellivora capensis
GGTTTTGGACCGACGTGTCTTCATTCTCATTGGTTTCCATGAATTGTTTAAGTTCTTCTTTGATCTCCTGGTTGATCCAAGCATTCTTAAGCAAGGTGGTCTTTAGCTTCCAGGTGTTTGAGTTCCTTCCAAACTTTTCCTTGTGATTGAGCTCCAGTTTCAAAGCATTGTGATCTGAGAATATGCAGGGAATAATCTCGGTCTTTTGGTATTGGTGGAGTCCTGATTTGTGACCCAGTATGTGGTCTTTTCTGGAGAATGTTCCATGTGCACTTGAGAAGAATGAATATTCTGTTGTTTTAGGGTGGAATGTTCTGTATATATCTGTGAGGTCCGTCTGGTCCAATGTTTCATTCAATGCTCTTGTTTCTTTATTGATTTTCTGCATGGATGATCTGTCTATTACTGAGAGAGGTGGGTTGAGATCTCCTACTATAAACGTATTCATATCAATATGACTCTTTATCTTGATTAATAGTTTTCTTATGTAATTGGCTGCTCCCATATTGGGGGCATAAATATTTACAATTGTTAGATCATCTTGGCGGATAGTCCCTTTAAGAATGATGTGGTGTCCTTCTGTACCTCTGACTACAGTCTTTAGTTTAAAATCTAATTTATCTGATATGAGAATCACTACCCTGGCCTTCTTTTGAGGCCCATTGGCATGAAAGATGATTCTCCATCCCTTCACTTTCAATCTGGGTGTATCCTTAGGTTCGAAATGGGTCTCCTATAGACAACATATGGATGGATCCTGTCGTTTTATCCAATCAGCAACCCTGTGTCGTTTTATGGGCGCATTAGGCCATTCACGTTGAGAGTGAATATTGATAGATATGTTTTTATTGACATCGTGTTACCTTTGAAGTCTTTCTATCTGTAGATTGTCTCTATATTTCTGTTCAATGATATTCTTAGGATTTTTCCTCTTTTATAGAACCCCCCTTAATATTTCCTGCAGTGTTGGCTTGGTGGTCACATACTCTTTTAAGCCTTACCGGTCTTGGAAACTCTTTATCTCTCCATCCATTTTGAATGTCAGTCTTGTTGGATAAAGTATTCTTGGCTGCATGTTCTTCTCATTTATGGAATGAGAATGGAATGGAATTATGGAATTCTTCTCATTTATGAAAAGATATATCTCAATATATCTTTCCAGCTCTTTCTGGCTTGCCAGGTTGCTGTGGACAGTTCTGATGTTATTCTGATGGGCTTTCCTCTGTATGTAAGGAGCTTCTTTGTCCTTCTTTTTATCTTGATATCTTTGTTAAAGGACTCATCTTTCCTAAGATAACAGGGGATTAAAAATTGGTTTACCTATAGGGGTAGCATTGATTGGGGAAAGGGGATTACCTTGAAGTTTAACTCTATATGAATATTAAAAAATAAAAATACAAAAAAGGAATAAACTAAACTAAACTAAGCTAAAATTTAAAAAAAAAATTAAAAATAGGAAAGCAAAAGAAAAACACGGGTATATGTATCAAAAAGTTCAGGTTAAAAGGTTATTATGGAATTTGATGTACTGGACATCTCACTGTGATGCTAAATAGGTTAAAAAATTGTCTATATATTTTAAAAAAATGAACCAGCATAGTGGGATCGAATCAAAAATAAAAGTTGTATCTATTAAGTAGTGGTGGTTGTTCTCTTGTCGTCTTTTTTTTTTCCTGGTTGGTTTTCTGGGGGAGTTGCCTGCCCTGTGGGTTTTCAGGCAATGTTCCCTGAGTTAAGTCCTCCCACCCCCCTCAAGGGGGTGGGCTCTGAGGAAACCGGTTTTTCAGGCTTTTGTTCTCTGGAGGTTTTTATGTTTGTTTGTTTTCTCTCACGTTGACAGCTTTTGATGGTTTTTGGAGGTTTAGAGAAAAGCAAACTACACCCAGACCTCCCTCTCAGAGAGAAGCCTCAGTCTGTCCCCCTCTGGGTGCTGCAGAGCACATAAGTTCCCCCTTGGCCGCTGGCAGAGCAGTTCCCAGTTGAGGTCCTGGGGACACAGGAACTCCTGCTTGTACCCAAAACCACGACAGCGGCAGCTGTCTGGGCAGCTCCGGACCGCCAGAGAGATAGCACACTGAGATTTTCTCACTGGCCCGGGCTGGGAGTGCCTCGTCTTTCCAGGTCCGAGAGCACCGGGCTGGCACCTGCGCCCACCTCTCTCAGGGGAGGGTGTGGGGCACGCGTGTCTGATAGTGCAGCATGGCGCTCACATGGAAGAGTGCAAAAAGGCTGTTTTTCTGCTGGCTGGTAAGGCTCCCAGCCTCTCACAGGACTCCGCATGCTCTTAGGCACACTGGTGGCTCAGGGACCAAGACCTGGTTTCTCCACTGCACTCTCTCTGGCTCAGCACCAGGTTGGCTGTCCTGGGTCCGGGGACTTAAGCCCCTGTCCCTAACCATCCTGATTCCCACAATTTCCCCCCATGATCCTTTGCTCTTTTTGAGTGCTTTCAACCAGACTCCAAGTTAATGCTGGTCCCCAGAAGCAAGGCACTCTCGTATTGGGGTATTACTTTTCAATGGGTCGCCTCTGGTGGCATCCTCCCCCTTTTGTTTATCTTCTGATATCAGTCTGCCATTCCCACTCCACTTTACCTGCCCACTGGAGTCTTCTGCCCCCGTAGAGATCCAGATGTGTATAATTCTGATCTCAGGCTGATTTCATGGGTGATCGGAGTTCTTTGGTAGGTAATCAGCTCACTTTAGGGTACAGGTTGAAACAGCACCTCCTCCTACTTCCCTGCCATCTTGTCCCCTCCTCTAGATGAGATTAACATTTAAAGTAGTGGACTTCGAGTAAAGCAAATTGTCCTTTATAATGTGGATGGGCCTCATCCAATTGGTTGAAAGCCTTAAAAAAAAAAAGACTGGCCTCTCCTAAACAAGAAGGAATTCTGCCAGTCAGCAGAGATACAGTTTGAACTTCAACTCTTTCCAGAGTCTCCAGCCTGCTGATCCACCTCATAAGATTGTGAACTTGCCAAGCCTCTGTAACCTTGTAAGCAAATTCCTTAAAACAACTCTCTCTATGTATAAATACACATCTTGTCAGGGCAACTGGGTTAAGCCTCTGCCTTCTGCTCAATCATGATCCCAGTGTCTTGGGATGGAGCCCCACATCAGGCTCTCTGCTCAGCAGGGAGCCTGCTTCCTCCTCTCTCTCTCTCTGGCTGCCTCTCTGCCTACTTCTGATCTCTGTCTGTCAAATAAATAAATAAAAATCTTTTAAAATAAATAAATAAATAATACACATCTTGTCAATTCTGTTTCTCTGGAGAACTATGACTAATACATGTGTTTATACAACAGAAATAAAAACCCATGGCTGCAAAAAGAATACATAAAAATGTTTTTAGCAGTTTTATTTTAAAAAGTCCCAAACAATCCATAACTCCATTAAACTAGAAACAACCTATAACTCCATCAACATGGGAACGGATAATTAAACTGTAGTATTAATATGCAATCCAGTACTTCTCAGCAATGAATAGAAACTACAGATATATCAGATTACATGGATTAGTTTCAAAAATATTGGATAAAGGAATCCATACACAAAAGAGTACATTCCATAGATCCTATTTAATGAAGTTCAAGAACAGGAAAATTAATTTACAATGATTGAAATGAGAACAGTGGTTGCCTACTGGGGCAAGGACGAGGTGCACAGGATTGGTAGGAGGAAGAGAGGATTTCTGTGTGAAGTATTTTAGATTTATGCATTTCACACTATGAAGCTTCATTTCATTTAAATAAACAAATAAATATGTATATAAGTCAATATGTAAATAAGTAAAAGCAAACAAACAAATAATGTGGGAGCAGGGTGAAATTTTAAATCATGTGATCTGTTCTTAGAAGACCTCATTAAGAAAGTGACTTTTGACAAAGACTTAATGGGGGGGGGGGGATCAGTGAGCCGTGAAGCTATATGTGTTCTGGTAGAGAAAACAAGAACAAATATCCAAAGGTAGGAATATGCCTGGCATGCGGGTGAAAGAACAAGGTGACTGGTGTGGCCTTCTAAGAGCTAGTGCACAGGTCATGGTAAACTCTTGTAGGATATTTTTGGCTCAGTAAAACTGATTTCAGATTTCTAACCTTCAGAATTATAAGGGAATAAATTTGTGTTGTTTTAAGCCAGTAAGTTTGAGGCAACTTCTTATATCAACAATAAGGAGCTATTATATCCACATTGTGAAATAGAAATCTAAAACGTCCTTTTTTTATAATGTATGGAAACAACTATCAAACAAAAATTGCACAAGGCAAATTAAACAGGTGAGGACAACTTAACTGAAGACTGTTGTAATAGTGGTCCAAACTATCATAATAGGGGAGAGAAACAAAATTCAACTCCACTAAAACAAAAAGCAGGAGAATTTCTTATCAAGGGGGTGAGCTAGTAGAAAAGAACTGGTTGGGGGCGCCTGGGTGGCTCAGTGGGTTAAAGCCTCTGCCTTTGGCTTGGGTCATTATCCCAGGGTCCTTGGATGGAGCCCCATGTCAGGGCTCTCTGCTCAGCAGGGAGCCTGCTTCCCCCTCTCTCTCTGCCTGCCTCTCTGCCTACTTGTGATCTCTGCCTGTCAAATAAATAAATAAAATTCAAAAAAAAAAAAAAGAGCTGGTTGGTTAATGTGCTTAGACTATCTATGTTTGCTAATTGGCTTGTTAATATTAATAAAGTTAATATATACCTTCCCACAGATGCTGGGACACAGTAGCCATATCTTTCTTGATCACTGCATTTCAAAAGGATGACTTTCAGATCCTTGAGAAAGACATTACTGGGTTGAAATCCTGGCAAGCAGCTGGAGGAAGATTTAAATTTCAAAATGACAGAGAAAGACTTTATAATTGCAAGTTCTCTAAAGTACAAGCTCTCAGAAAAGGGAGGTTAGTGACCTATAATCAGGAAGAAGCCTATCTAAAGCTTAGTCAAGTTGATGGGAACATGAAAGCCATCTTGGTCAATGCCTATTATTGAAAAATTCTTAGTCAAAGCCAAACCAGATATTTGTCTCAGTAGAATCTGCCACATACACTAATAACATTTATTCATCCTTTATATTGAAAATCTGGAAATATTAAAATCAGGGTAATGTATGAATAGTTGAGCATAAACAACAAAACAGTATTTTGAAGAAATAAACTGAATGTGCCACTTTAAAGTCTTAACATGTATACAGAAATTGTTTCTATTGGAATGCGGTTTTTGTTGTTTGAACTATTAGAAAGCAGAAATACTTTATAGTTCTGGAATTATTTTATGAGTATATTCTTTCTTAAAATAAAAGAGACCCAGGAATAAGTGAGATGTAAAAATGTTATGTACAATTAGAAAAAAAAAGCCTAAATTAAAATACTGTAATAATCCTCAAGTGTCATATTGATTATCTCAGTATTTGTTGAATAAATATTATGGCACAGACCCTAAAGAAATAAAATAGTTGAGGAAAAAATTGCATGTCCTTAAAATATACACCAACCAATATGTAAAAATAAACAAATTGCCAGAAAACCTGATAAGTGACATTTTAGAGATAACGGTGAAACAACTATGGGTCATAAAAAATAAAATATCTAACTCTGTCTCAGGGAATGAGGTAACACTTCACCAAGGAAGCAATATTTGAATGGATTCTTGAAGATGAATAGTAAACAGAATGTGGAAAGAGGATTGGAAAACAGTTCAGGGGAAATAGCTTGTGATAATCCTTAAGATAGAATTAAGGAGCAAAATTTATCAAGATTATGGAGAATTCACTTTGGCAGAAGGAAGACTTTGTTAGCAAATAATGGAGATAAAGTCAACTGGATAGTATTAACAGCAGAGGTGGTGAGAGAAGTAACAACACAAATATTAGACTAGCAACAGTAGAAATAGATACCTTATCCTGAGTGTTTATGTGACCTTCCAAGTGATTTCAATGCTTTATCACATTTGATTATTATATATGAAGGAGATTTCATGTCTGTTTTACTGATGAGGAGCCCAAGGTTTAGAGAAGATTAAGGATGGTTTATAAGACTGGAAAAGTGTGTGCTGTAGGAAATTTATAATGTGACCTTTAGAAACATGAAATGAATCAGAGGTCGGTATTGTTTTGTTTGTTATTTTACTGTGTTATATAGAGGAACGATTGGATCAGTTTTGTCTTTTGATAAAACAGTTTCCTGGCAATATAGATAATAAGACTGGAGAGTTGGCAATGAAAGGGAACTAAGAGACTCTTAGTGAGGTAGCCAGTACAGTGACCTAATTAATAGTTTGCATGAAAGCGTATAAGATTCTTAAGCATGAGTTTCATGTATTATTTATCTTTGGAATTTCAGAATTCAGCCCAGAGCAAGGCAATGACATTCAGCACATATTTTGCTGAGTTTAGCAGAAGTGAATAATGGACTAGAAGAGTCAAACATCTACAGAAGAATGGAAAGTAACATAACACCACATAAATTATTGTTGATACCTACCATGTGGCTCATGCTTCATTTTTTTATTTTTTAATCACCAGAGAAATCCTTTAACATTATTATTACAATAATCTTAGAGATGATAAAACTAAGTCTCATAAATATTCATTGAAGGAAAGAATCATCCACCAAATCCATAGTCTACTATGGCTTGTTGAGTATAGCCCTGGCCAGCTGGGATTGTTCACATGGCAGTGGTGTTATTTTAAAAGAAAGAGTATAAAGTGTAAGAACTTTTCTTGCTATTTCAGAGCTAGCACATTGTCATTTCTACCAAAATGCTGTTGGTTAAAGAAGTCAATAAATCATCCCAATTCACAGGGTGGGGTAATAGAGTCTCTCTCTTGATGGGGGAATCTGCAGTCACATTGGAAAGGGTCTAAACACAGAAGTATTTGGGGATATTTCTTAAATCAGTCTACCAAAATTTCTTAAAGTTCCCCTTCTGGCCCTGATAGCTCTATAACTTTTAAATAAGCAGAAGTAGAAGACAAAATTTCAAAGGCTGACTTTGCATTTGAGGCAAAGTTGGTCTAAAAATAGTATTTGAGGCAAAGCTGATCTGAAATACAGCCCCCTAGTTATAGAATCCCAAATACTTCCATGGTTGGCACCTTGTACCAAGATAAGATCTGTTAGGGGACCTCCACAGTGATAGCTGAAAATTTCTACAATAATAGAGAAATAAATCCACCCAATTTCTCTGCATCATTATAAGTTACATACTAAATTGCGATAAAACAGAACTCCTCCATGTAGCTTCCTCTGGCTTTGAACATTTGCTACAAGTTTCTCCCTTGGTACCGTCATGACACAAGACCAAATCTTATGAAAATAAGTCTATTTATTTTTCATTCATTCATTCATTCATTCATCCATTCATATCTAGCAACATTGCCTGGCTAATAATTCAGGAGGGGGAAATTGTCCAAGCTTTATGTCATCTAAATGAGAAGAATGACATTTATGGATCAGGCTAAATCCCTGCTGAGACAGGTACCCAAAACCCGATACTTGATGTTCATATAAATTATAGTTATTTTTCTGTTTACCAGTGACACACAAAGGCAGTAACTCTGACAGTTCAGTAAAGAGAATGGTCAGAACAAAGAATTTTTTAGGAATGGTGTGGTGAGAATATTATATGCATAAAAGAGATAATGTAAAGAATATAAACAATTGTTTAAAGTACATATTTGATGAGTCTACTGAAGACCAAAGGAGACATCACCAAGAGGAAGTGGAATTACTATTCAAAAGAAGAAAGGGATCTTTTTTTAAAAAGATGAGGAAAATAAAAAAGCATGTGGGAGGATCTACACGAAGTTTTATTTTTAAAAAAGGAGAGAGGGATTACTTGAAATAGGTTATCACTGATGCCTGTAAGCTCAGTAGTGCAGGTAATGAGTTCATTTTCTAATAAGTGTGATTTGGGAAGAGAGTACAAGGAGTTTTAGTACAGTCAATATGAAAATTTTGAAATGAACTTGTTTGGAGACCAAAAAAAGAAAAAAGAAAGGAAAAAAAAAAAAGGCAAACCAGGGGACACCAGGGAGCAGTTGAGTTTGATCAACACGACTTATATGGATCTAGAGAGTTCATGGCACAGATGGTTTATCAATAGTGCTAAGCAGTATCCCAAAACAAAGTCAAAATGAAACAGTTTAGGTAACTGTTTAGAAATTTTCTATTTAGGTAAAATTACCCAAAGCACTCTGAGTGTGTTATCATTCAATGTTGCATAAAAGTATCCTGATACTTTACAATGTAAGTGCATTATGAACACTTTCATTAGTCCTCTTTCTCCCAGCTTGCCTAAAGGTTCCAGTGTACAAATAACTCTCAGTTAGTTCTATGAAAGTGCATTAAGTCTTTGAGGTTTAATGCGCTAGGGTGGCATTCAGTTCCTCTGAGTGGTAATTTACTAAATAGTAGGGTGGGATGCTATCTTCCTTATCCAAAGAAGTGAACTGGAGCAAAGAATTAAGGAGCCTCGTCCATATTTAAAAAGCTTATTACAGAACTGCAACATCAGAGCTAGTTAACATAGGGCAAGAGTACTACATAAAAAAGAAAATGAGTTTCCCTTTGATAATATATTATTTCCAATTGGCTAATAAAAAGGAAAATGGCATATAAAAAGCATGCAATTTTTCTAATTAGATCAGCATGATCTCTGCAGTCTTCTCCAAAAGTATTCAATACTTTGGGCTATTTAAATCCACTTAGCCCTTTTTGAAAGGAACTAAAGGGAAAACATACTTTCAATGGTGTATATAGCTTTCATTTTATCTAGGACAAAGGAATTCTCTTATATTTACCAAGCATCTTGTCTTCGAGTAACAGGGGTTTATTTAGCATGAGTTCAAGCTGTTCTATCTGCTAAAATGATCCATGCTCAATGACTTTTAAAATGACTTGAACATCTCAATTCAAT
This sequence comes from Mellivora capensis, assembly GCA_004024625.1. NCBI lineage: Eukaryota > Metazoa > Chordata > Mammalia > Carnivora > Mustelidae > Mellivora > Mellivora capensis. The sequence goes on from PISX010034610.1 coordinate 8,914, forward strand.
TGTGCTCCCCCACCCAGACTTTTAGAAAAGAAGGGAAATTGTTTTAATATTTTGAAAGGCATCCATTAAGATGATTCCATTTAAAACACTAAGTGGCTTAATGGTATTTTCAGTGCCACACAAAATATTCTAACCATGAAAAAAAAATTCAACTAACTACCAAAATGTAGAGCTAATTAACTTTAAAAGATATGAACTGTATATAGAAGTCTAGTGTAGCAGCTAGGAAATTTCTGAGTAGTTAGTAGCTATTCCTTTATTTATTTATTTTTAATTTAAATGAAAATTAAATAGAACACATTATTCTAAGCATCTAATTGAAAAATAATTTTATTGGAAAAGAGATAGTATATAAAACAGAAATGAACTGTAAAAAGTTTCAGCACAGATGTAATACAGAACCTTTTCAGAAGCTTATTGTATCTAAAAAAAATTGTTTTTTTCAGTTGAATTGCTTTGAGGTGCTAAATTAAACATACACTAATCAAGTTTGTAGGGGGCTATTATTGGGTAAGGAATGATGTCCATAAGGATGGTACAAGTACATGTGGTTTTGAATTTGTGGGTTCCATAGATGTTGTTTCTATGAATCCCCAAAAGAGACTAAACAACAAATAACACTAGGGAAATGTAATGGGTCCATAGGTTGGACTCAGAGAAAGTAACTACCTAAAATCAGGCTCGTTCTGATAGTAAGGCTTTCTAAGAAGAGAATATTTCCTAAGATACTTACTTACTTTGAAAAATAAATGAGGTAAGAAAGCTGCTTGTCTTAATTTTTTTCTCCCAAAGATACTTTTTCCTTTACATCAGACAATGCTAATGACCAACTCTATTCTAAGATAGTATTTTAAAAATGAAAGCTTTTATCTAGCTTTTGAGTAGAATTATAAACACTACAGATTATAAAAATGCATACATCTATTTTATGGTCATTAATATCATGTATTTACATTCTCACTACATTTGAAAGCAGATGCTTGATTGAAAGCAGATCCACAAGGGAAACAAAACAGAACAAAACATTCTCATAGTTTCCATTTGTCACTCAGTATAGAGAGAAGGCATTAGGGTGCCTGGATGACACAGTTTGTTAAGCCTCCAACTCTTAGTTTCAGGTTGTTATCTCATGGTCATTATCTCATGGTCATGAAATCAAGCCCCACATCAGTCTCCACACTGGGGAAGGAGTCTGCATGAGAGTCTCTCTCCCTCTTCCACTGCCCCTTCCACTTGTGCTCTCTCTCTCTCACTCTAAAATAAATAAATAAATCTTTAAAAAAAAAGGAAAAGAAGAAAAGTAATAATCACAGCTTTTGGAAGTATTTTTGGAGTTGCTTGTTCTTGTTGGTTTCATATAGAGCAAAGTAAAACCCATTTCAATAAATCATATTCAAAAATTGGTTATATGAGAAAATTCTAGCTTTTAGATTGGCATTTTTATTTACACTGATACATCTAACATCAGGCCAAAAGAAGAACAATTTAAAAATGGGAATTCTTTCCAAAGACTAAAAAATAATAAGATAAAATGGATATCCTTTCCATTTTCCTTAATCCGTGAGATCAAATATATCAACTATAGTGTTAATGAGTAACTCAAAGGGAAAATAAGAAGCAAAGCACAAGGGCACAATACTGAAAGGGAAGTGTTCAAGAAAGGAGGAATTTATTTTTAACATTGAAGTCCTAGTATAGTTTGAGTAAAAGCACTAAATGAAGTTTTCTTCCATTTTCAGTAACCATTCAGTTTTCTTCTCCCTTTATTGAAATTACAAGTAATGTGGAATAGTAAGGTTTCATGGCAACAAGTTTAGACTCAATGTGTTATGTAATCCAAGGTCAAAACATCTGGAACATCTGGGTTGCTCAGTCGGTTGAGTGTCCAACTGTTGATCTCAGCTCAGGTCTTGATCTCAGGGTTGTGCGTTCTGTTGGGCTCCACACTGGGCCAGAAGACTACTTAAAAAAAATTGTTAAACACCTGAAGATTGGAGAACAAATGGTGGGAACAAATGTCTAAAGTTGGAATTGGTCCCCAGTGAATGTCAATTCACAAATTCAAGCCATGTCTGAAGACAGTTTTGAAAATTTTAGTCTTTCCACATGGTCTTCCAATATGCATATTGCCCATTTAATTCTTAAATCAATGCTGTTATAGTAACATCACTGAGTCATCCATAATTGACCAAACAAAAAGCAGAAACAGACCCATTAATTCTGAGAACAAGCTGATGGTTGCCAGAGGGGAGAAAGTAGAGGGATGAACAAAATGAGTGAAGTGCAGTGGGAGATACAGTCTTCCACTTATGGAATAAGTCATGAGGGTAAAAAGTACAGCATAAGGAATATAGTCAATGCACTGTAATAACATTGTTTGAAGACAGATGGTAGCTACACTTATAGTGAGCATAACATAATGTATAGACTTTAAGAATCACTATGTTGTATACCTAAAACTCATGTAACACTTTATGTCAACTATGCACACACACACACACACACACACACACACACACACACACACACCCTGCCAGTCTTCCTTTGCTCCTGATGGACCTCAGTGCTTCCTCATGTCTTCTTCTCCCATCCCACCCATGGCCTGGGGTGCTCCCTCTTTTTGGGAACCATGAATAACAAAATATCTTTTACTTATTTTTTTTTAAGACTTTATTTATTTAACAGAGAAAGAGAAGGAGAGAGACAGAGGGCACAGGAGCAAGGGGGAGCGGCAGAGGGAGAAGAAGCAGCAGACTCCACTCTGAGCAGGGAACCCTCCCCCCTTGTGGGTCTCGATCCCAGGACCATAGAGTCATAAACTAAGTCAAAGGGAGACACTTAACTGACTAAGCCACCCAGGCACCTCACAAATATCTTTTAAATGGGAATATTTTCTGATCTGTTGTCCTTAACACACCTCAAATTTTCCATTAATATGCTCTATATGTTTTTTACTGAAGCATAGTTGACACATAACGTTACATGAGTTTTAGGTGTACAACATAGTGTGGATCTTAAATCAGAGTCTTCACTGTAATTTCCTTGAAGGAATGAGCAATGGAGATTAAACAGATTTAGGATTGGCTAGCTTGAATAATTTCAGCAGGCTCTGGGATTTAGTGGCTGGTACCTGTTGTCTGGTACCTGTCCCTGTGATAATAAGGACAGGTAGATAGTGGCCCAGTGAAAGCAAAGAAGTAGTTGGTATGTGGGTTCTGTATTGACTGGTTTGTATCTGAAAAAGCACACCTCTTGGAGGAGGATATTTTTCAGGAGCAGGGAGTAAGGAGAGAAGCAAGAGGCTAAGGCAAGGTGACTCAGTTATACTCTTGAGTGGTCTGGAACAAAAGTTCCAGAATACATATGTAGGGCAGATGTCAAAGCATCAAATTTACAGAAGCTTGAAAATTGTTAATGCAATGTCTAAGTGCAGAAGCAAAACTTTTCTTGGAAGTCTAAATGTAGGCAGCCAGCAAGTACCAAAATATTAGAAAGAGGCAGACTCCTTTAAAATGAATTGATTATTTCTGTATTTTGAGTGGAGATCTGAGGCATTTGCAGAGGCAAAATTTAAGTACTTTTCACCAATAGTTACATAACACTTGGCTGAATGTATTCATTTACATGAATTTGTCCAGGTAATTTGTTTTGTGGATTAATAATGTATGGCTTATTTCCACCACATCACTTCAAATTAGTATTCTTTTAACTATCTGGTTTTCAGGAAAAATTATGTAATATTATATTCAGAAAATTAATGAACCTAAAAGAATTATTAATGCAAATATTAAATGTTGTGGATATAGAATGCATAGTGGGGAAGAGGCCTGCTCTCCATAATCCATTAACATCACCCAAACACAGATGCTTCCTTCCTTTGGGACCATGTTTATGAGTCTTTGGGATGCACTTCTTTTTTTTCATACAATCTCTAGGATTTCTCAGAACTCCATTGCACAAGTTGATTTCTTTCTGCTCCTATACCCACCCAAAATTCCATTAGTGTCAGAAGCTTATTCTTTCTCCTAGACTGGTCCCAAAAAAAACTTGCACTTGGTCTTAAAGATAGAGAGAAAAATCTTCTCAGCCTTATGCAGTCATAAGCAATCCCTCTTCCTGAAGGTCCATGGACCACCCCAAATTTCACAGAGAGAATTTTGGACTTATAACCTTCTAATTGAGGCAAGCACATTATTCAGACCTATGACATGCTAATGGGAAAAAGCATTTTAATTATTTGACAATCGTTTTTTTTTTTTCATACTCTCACCAATAGTACTTCTTTAGTCTTTTGATTTCTGTTTGTTTGGGGTCAAATCATAGAGTCCCTTGGGGCGCCTGGGTGGCTCGGTGGGTTAAAGCCTCTGCCTTCGGCTCAGGTCATGGTCTCAGGGTCCTGGGATGGAGTCCCGCATTGGGCTCTCTGCTCAGCGGGGAGCCTGCTTCCTCCTCTCTCTCTGCCTGCCTCTCTCCCTACTTGTGATCTCTGTCTGTCAAATATAAATAATAAATAATTATATTATAATAAATTATAATAAATAATGATAATATTATTATAAATAATAATAAATAAATTATAATTATATTAAATTATAATAAATTATAATTTTTATATTTTATATTTTTTATATTATATATATTTTATATATATATTACATATAATATATACATTAAATATATATATTTATATATATATAAATATTATATTTTATATATAATATAATATATAATATCATAATATAAATATTTATCTTATAATATAATATATTATATAAACATAAATATAAATATATATATTTATATATAATATAAATATATATATTTATATTTATATAAATAAAAATATAAATATATTTATATTATATTTATAATATATAAATATATAAATATATATTTAT
>PISX010034611.1:0-13802 GCA_004024625.1 Mellivora capensis
CTGGAAGAGATTATGCTGAGTGAAATAAGTCAAGCAGAGAAAGTCAATTATCATATGGTTTCACTTATTTGCGGAGCATAACAAATAACATGGAGGACATGGGGAGATGGAGAGGAGAAGGGAGTTGAGGGAAATTGGGGGGGAGATGAACCATGAGAGACTATGGACTCTGAAAAACAACCTGAGGGTTTTGAAGGGGCGGGGGTTGGGAGGTTGGGGGAGCCAGGTGGTGGATATTATGGAGGGCACGCATTGCATGGAGCACTGGGTGTGGTGTAAAACTATGAATTCTGTTACGCTGAAAAGAAATGAAATTTTAAAAAAAGAAAAAAAAGAGGGGTCTAGGAAGGATTCAACACCTCATTCCATAATTCTCATCTGTCCTTACATATCCATGATGTTGACAACTGGTGTTTTCTCAAGTCTATGCAATGTTTGTAAATATCTAATCCCTTCCTCCAACCAGTCCCCTCTGCCACCATTAAAAAAATGTCTATTTGGAAATTCTGGTGCCATTTCAGCCCTTGGGGTGCACATAGCACTCATAACTGTTTATATTGGCAAGGATAGTGTTTGAAAACTTAAGGTATATGAGTCACTGAAAATTATGGAGTAGAGAGACTCCAGGTATACAATCCTCCCAAAAAGCAACTAGTGAGCTAGAAAAAAAACCTATCTGAATTAGCTTTGGAAAAACTCTGGAATCCAATCAAAAATTTACAACAAAAGGGAACTTACAACACCAAGATTTGGTGAAGAAAGAAGGTGTAGCTTTGTGGTAAGGGACTGCTGTGGTGTTTTAAATCATCCACTTACCATCCTCCACACTTCAAATCAGCAGCCATTGTGAGGAGAGTAACTGGCACAACTGGTGCAAGTTGCTAGTGCCAGAGGGAGCAATATGGGTTTGACTCTTAAAGAATTGTGTTATGGGTCTCAACATGACTACAGGCTTCTTCAAGAAATGTCATAAAGGTTTCTCTTTGCTATTTTGACTCAGAGATCACAGGGGCAAGTGGCTTCCAGGGAGGCCATTGCCACAAACATTTAAAGACATAGGTATTGGCCACGGCAGCTTGGGGCAAGGAACAACACTTGATACCAGCAATAGATAGACTTAGAAACTTGGAAAGGAAGAGGGTGTCCAGGAGATATATGTGGGAATAAGAAATTTAAAAAGCTTTCATGTATACTAGGGAATCAAGAAATCTATGTGCATAACCAGGAGAAGACACATGCTTGAAAAGGCTTGAGGAGACCTAAGCTTTCACTTCTGGCTGATCTTCATGTTTGACACATGTAGGAAGCAAAATCTAAGGCAGAGTTATAAATGACCTAGCTAAGCATTGAAAAAAATGCCCCAACACAGAACCAATAGGCAGAGATCAGAAGAGTATTTTTTTGCATTTCTTTCTTTCTTTCCTTCTTTTCTTTCTTTCTTTCCTTCTTTTTGCAGTTCTCGGCTCCAAGCATGTAAAGTAACTCTGTCAAAACACCAGCTGACCATTAAGCTAACAGAACACAGACTTCAATGGCTACACACAACAAAGAATACAGATTTCATAAAAATAGTTTAGAAAAGTCACTAAAGGGGCACCTGGGTGGCTCAGTGGGTTAAAGCCTCTGCCTTCAGCTCAGGTCATGATCTCAGGGTCCTGGGATCGAGCCCCGCATCAGGCTCTCTGCTCAGCAGGGAGCCTGCTTCCCCCCTCTCTCTGCCTGCCTCTCTGCCTACTTGTGACCTCTCTCTCTCTGTGTCAAATAAATTAAAAAAAAAAAAAGAAAAGTCACTAAATAAGCAAACAACAATCCCTAATAGGTAGCAGGGCAGTGGGGGGGGGGAAGCTCTGACTTCCAGAGTTGTCACATTAGAACACTCAAACTGTCCAGTTTTCAATACAAAAAATTATGAGGCATGCAAAGAAACAAGAAAATATGGTCCCTTCACAGGAATAAAACTAGAAATTATTTATAAAGAAGCCCAGTTATTTGACTTATTAGACAAAGACTTTAAATCTATGGTGTTATTATGCTCAAGAAGATATGGAAAATCATTAACAAAAAAGTAAAGGAAGACAGGAGAATGATATTTAGGCAAATAGGGCATATCAATAAAGAGAGAGGGAAATTACAAAAAGAAACCAAATAGAATTTCTAGAACTGAAAAATACTATCATTGAAATTAAAAATTTACTAGAGAGGTTTAATAACAAATTTAAGCAGACAGAAGAAGGGATCAGTGAACTTGATGATAGGTGAATTGAAATTATCTAGTCTGGAGTGTGGAAAGAAAAAATGAAGAAAAATGAAAAAAAGACAAGAAATGTATAGTGCAACATCAAGAGTACTAATAGGCACATAATGGAATTCCCATAAGGAATAGAGAGAGATGGGAGGCAGAAAGAGTATTTTAAAAATAATAACCATAAACTTCCCAAATCTCAGGAAAGATATGAACCTGTACATCCAAGCTCAGCCAAGCTCAGCCAACTTCAAGTAGGATAAACTTAAAGAAATCCACACTGAGACACATTATATTTAAAGTGTCCAAAGACAGAAGAAAAAAATTAGCAAGAGAGAAGTCACTGAACATGTACAAAGGATCCTCAATAAGATTAACAACCAATTTCTCACCAGAAACCTATGGAGGCCAGAAGGCAGTGAGATGACATATTTAAAGTGCCAGAAAATAAATCAAGCAAGAATTCTGTATCCAGCAAAATTAACCTTCAAAAATGAAGGAAAGGGGTGCCTGTATAGCTCAGTCAGCTAAGTGTTCAACTCTAGATATCAGTTCAGGTCATGATCAGGTCATGTCAGGTTCCATGTTGGGTGTGGAGCCTGCCTAAGACTCCCTCTTTCCCTCTGACCTTCCCCCTGCCCCCGCTCTCACTCTATCCTGCTCTCTCTCCAAAAACAAAAACAAAAACAAATGAAGGAAAGACTTCCATTTCTAGTACAGCATATAAGAAATTGGGAATGATCACCCAACCTAACAACAAGTAAAAATACTGAACAAATTAAAATCAACAATTCTTTGTAGATCTATCAGAGAATTGAGGATGCAGGGCAAACTGAGACCCCCAATACTGGAGACACAAACATGCAGATAAAGAATTACATTTGCCAGAACAGAAACAAACCAGAAACATTCGTGGAAACCAGTGGCAGCATAGGAAAACCTAAACTGAAATTGAAAAATTGCCTAAGGCTTGGTGTGGACAAGTTTGAGAGTTAAAAACTCCAAGGGGTCCAGTAATAAAAGTGCCACAAAACTCTTATGATTTCTACTTCCAAGAGCTTTACCAGGTTCTCACAGTTAAGATTGGAGAAAAATCTCCTTGTGTTTCTAGCAGGGAAATGGAAAAGGGAGTTATTTTGAAATATGGCCAGAGTATTCTGTTCTTTACAATGAGGACTGTGCTCCAGACTATTTTGCCACAGTATACCCTACTGGGATTTTATCAAAGCCTATCCAACCTGAAGGAAGGGAATTATCCAACTCCAGCACACTGATCCTCCTGACCCACATAAGGGAAAGAAAAAACTGAGAAGCACTTGTGAAGGTCACAACCCAGAAACACAGGCTTACTGAAAGTCTGAAACCTAATCACAGGTCCACAGAATGTTTCCCATCTCCCCATCCCTTACTACTACATTAATAAAAGCCAATTTACCCCAGTTCCTTTTACCCAGTACATCATGTCTGGTTTAAAAAAATTACAAGGTATTCTGAAAGGCAAAATACAAAAAACATACAAAAAAACAAAAACGTTTTTTTAATATGGGAATACCAGGAGAAGAGAGAAAGGAACAGAAGAAATACCTGAAGCAATGATGAATGAGAATTTCATAAAATTCACATCAGACACTAAACCAAACATTCAGAAATCTCAGAGTGCAAAAAGCAAGATAAATGCCAAAAAAGTATGATTAAGCATATCACATTCAAACTGCAGAAAATCAAAGATAAGGAAATTTTTTTTAAAGAAGCCAGAGGGACTAAAGCACTTTATCTATAGAGAGGCAAGGATAAGAATCACATCAGACTTCTATTCTGCAAACAAGAGGAAAGCATCCTGAGATAAAGTATTGAGGGGAAAAAATCCATCAGCTTAGAAATCTGTGTCCAGTGAAATTATCCCTCAAAAATAAAAGAAATAAAGACTTTCTCAGACAAACGAAAATTGAGGAAATTTGTTGCCAGTAGACCATCCTTGGAAGAAATATTTAAAAAGTTCTAGAAAGAAAGAAAATGATATAAATCAGAAACATAGATCTACAAAAACAAAAGAAGAGGGGTGTCTGGCTGGTTCATTTGTGCAGTATACAACTCTCGATCTTGGGGTTGTGAGTTCAAGTCCGACAATGGGTATAGAGATTACTTAAAAAAATTAAAATCTTAAGAAAAGAAGAATGTTAGAGAAGGCATAAGTGATGGTATAATAAAAAACACTTTTTCTTATTCTTAATTGATCTAATATATAAAAAATTTATTCAAAATAATAGCAATAATGTGTTCAATGATTATACCTTATACACCAGTGAAATGAAATGACAGTAATGACACAAGAGACAGAAGGAAGGAATTAGGAATACTTTGTTATAAGATACCTGTACTACCCAAAAAGTGGTATAGTATTATTTGAATGTGAATTTGGATTAATTGTAAATGTATATTGTAAACTATAGAAAACCACCAAAAACATCTTTTTCACACAAATAATTGACATGTTAAGGAAAGAGACAAAACAGAATCATATAAAGTGCTCAGTTAAAACCAGCAAAAGCAGAAAAAAAGTGGAAAGAGTGAAAGACAAAAGTAGAAACAAAGAATGAGGACAATGAGTAAAAACAGTAACTAATATGGTATATGTTAACACTGTATCAATAATCACTTAAATCATCATGTCAAATGTCTAAATGTACTAATTAAAAGAGAGACTGTCAGCATAAATAAAAAAACAAGACTCAATGATATGTTGTCTTAAAAACCTTATTTTAAATATGAAAGTACAGATAAATTTAAAAATTAATTTATCTAAATTAAAGAGGAAAAAATAAGTGACTTGCTAACATTCAGCAAAAAAAAAAATAAATAAAAGCTGTGGTAGCTACTTAATCTCAGACAAAACAGATCAAGGAACACCCTTAAAGATAAAAAGTGGCATTACACAATGATAAAGAAGTCAATGCTCCAGGAAGACATAGGTATTCTTAATGTGTATGCACCTAAAAACAGAGCATCAATATACAAGAGGTAAAAACTGATAGAATCACAAGAAGAAATAGATGAATTCACTATTCTAGTTAGAAACGTTAACACCCCTCTATCAGTAATGGAAAGATTCAACAAGTAGAAAACCAGAAAGGGCATAGTTGAACTTAGCAATACCATCAATCAAATAGATCTAATTGACTTCTATAGACTATTTCATCTAACAGTATCAGAATAAGCATTCTTCTTAAGTTCACATGGAACATTCACCAAGGTCGACCACATTCTGGACAATAAACCCACCTTCATGAATTTAAAAAATAGAAATCATATAATGTCTGTGCTCACACCACAATGGAATTAACCTAAAAATCAATAACAGAAAGATAGCTGAAAAATATCATATTTTAAAATACATTTCTAAATAATATACAAATCAAAACCACAGTGAGATACTACCTTATACAGGTTAGAATGGTCAAAATTAACAAGACAGGAAAAAAAATTAACAAGACAGGAAACAAGTGTTGGCAAGGGTATGGAGAAAGGGGAACCCACTTACACTGTTGGTGGGAATTCAGGCTGGTACAGCCACTCTGAAAAACAGTATGGAGGTTCCTCAAGACATTAAAAATATAGCTACCCTAAGACCCAGCAATTGCACTACTGGGTATTTATTCCAAAGATATAGATGTAGTAAAAAGAAGGGGCACATGCACCCCAATGTTCATAGCAGCAATGTCCACAATAGCCAAACTGTGGAAGGAACCACAACCCTCTTCCACAGATGAATGAATAAAGAAGATGTGATCCATATATACTATGGAATATTACTTGGCCATTAGAAAGGATGAATACCCACCATTTGAATCAACATGGATGAAACTGGAGGGGATTACACTAAGTGAAATAAGTCAAGCAGAGAAAGACAGTTATCATATGGTTTCACTCATATGTGGAACATAAGGAATAGTGTGGAGGACCACAGGGGAAGGGAAGGAAAACTGAATGGGAAGAAATCAAAGAGGGAACAAACCATGAGAGACTCTGGGCTCCAGGAAACAAACTGAGGGTTACAGAAGGGACGGGGGTGGAGGATGGGGTGACTGGGTGATGGCTGTTAAGAAGGGCACGTTTTGGGATGAGCAGTGGGTGTTATATGCAACTAATGAATCATTGAACACTACAACAAAAACTTAATGATGTACTATATGCTAGCTAACTAAACGTAATAATAATAATAATAGCAGCTTTGGGGAAAAGGGTAAAAATAGGCACCTGAGTGGCTCAGTGGGTTAAGCCTCTGCCTTTGAGTCAGGTCATGATCTCAGAGTCTTGGGATGGAGCCCCATATTGGGAATCTCTGCTCAGCAGGGAACCTGCTTCCCCCTCCCACTCTGCCTGCCTCTCTGTCTACATGTGATCTCTCTCTGTCAAATAAATAAATAAAATCTTTTTTAAAAAGGTAAAAATAAAGGGAGGAGATAAAAAATAAAAATAAATAACATATGAGTTGAAGAAATCTCAGGAGAAATTTTTAAATGTTTTGAAGAAAATAAAAATACAACTTACCAGTTTTTTAAGATACAGTGAAAGCAGTGCTTAGAAAGAAATATATAACATTGAATGCGTATCTAGAAAAAGATCTAAAAACAAAATCTAAACTTTCACCTTACTAGAAAAATAAGAAAAAGTTAAGTTCAATGTAAACAAGGAAAGAAATAATGTAAACAATAAAGCATAAATCAATGAAATTGAAAACAGGAAATCAATTGAGAAATGAACAAAACCAAAATCTGGATCTTTGAAAAGATTCATTAAATTTATAAGCTTCTAGCCAGCAAAGTAAAAACAAAAGAAGACACAAATTACTAAAGTCAGAAATGAAATACAGGAAAACACTACAGATTCTATGGACATTAAAAGAATACTAAAGGAGTATTATGACCAACTCTATGCCACAAATTTGATGACCTAGATGAAATGGACCAGTTGCTTGAAAGACACTATCTACCAAGACTCAACTAAAGAATAGACAATCTGAATATGTATATATCTATTAAAGAATTTGAATCAATAGTTAATAACCATCCAAAACAGAAAGCACCAGCCCTAAATGGGTTTACTGGTGAATTCTACTAAACATCTAAGGAAGAAATTATACCAATTCCTACAATCTCTTCCAAAAAAATAAAAAATAAAAACAGAGTGAATAGCTCCTAACTCATTCTATGAGGCCAACACTAACCTAATACTAAAACCAGGCAAAAGCAGTACAAGAAAAGAAAACTCCTAAGTATATAAGGCAAGCTCTGACAGAATCAAAGGGAAAAATACAGTAGTAGTAGGAGACTTTAATACCCCACTTTCAACAATGTACCTTTAAAAAAAAATAGTGATATAGGAAACCCCAGCCTCACCATCCCGCAACAAAGATCTATAATTAGACAGCTATCCACAGACAAAAACAGTCTGGAAGAGACTAAAATCCACTTAAGAAATTTTAGCAAAACAGTGGAAACAAAAAAACTACCATAATTGTGATAAGAAAAGAAGGAAGACAACTTCCTTTTGCCTGCATCATCCCACCTTCCAGACCAGCTGCTCAGTGCCAACAGGGAACCTCTCAGCTAAAGTTCCCATTACCAGGGAAAAGGCTACAGGGTGAACAATCAGCTTGTCCAGCCTTTTAAGGCAACACACAAATGTCCTGCTTCGGTTTCACCCCACCCAGAGCAGCATAGCTCAGATGTATAGAGATAGCTAGGAACAACAAAGAAAAGCAGGGGCTCTTAATAGCAGCCACACAGCAAGAGCTTGGTGGATCACAGAGACCAGCTCTGCATACAAACTTAGCAGATTTCACCACCGTGAAACCATCAGCCAGTACAGATGCAATAGACTCCCTTCATATTTCACTGGCTTTTGCCCCACAACTATTCACAGTTGCAAATGTCAAACACCTGAGTCTCTCCCTGCAACCCCCCACCCCGCCATCCTGAGCAAAGACCAAATGGCACCGGTAGCCTGCTCAGGCCTCTGGCTTCATAGATGCAAAATGCCAACCTAAACACACACACCCACTCCTATCACTGTGTTTATGTTCAGGGATAGCCACTCTAGCTGTGCATCTGCACAGCACACCCCCAACCTGACATATGTCATCAGCCATCACTACAGTGTACATGCCTGGAGGAAGAGTGAATAACCACAGGAAACCACACTGACAGCAAGAGTTTCCATAGCTGCTTTTGGGACCAGGTTAGGTCTTGCCTTCTGTCACTGGCCTGAACCACCACACCTGTAGCTACCACCTACAGCTGTGCACATGAATGCCCCCAGCCTAATGCCTGTCATCAAACTCCACTGCAGTACACATGCTCAAAGGGCGAGTGTGCCACCTCAGGAGAGCACACTGACAGCCAGGGTCCCCACATCTACCAATGAACCTGTAGTTTGCCCTGGCCCAGGTTGCCTTGCTGACCCCCAACACCACATGAGCATCTGCAACCAGTCTTTGCCACTACACAGACACAACTGGCCCCTGAAGCTGAGTGTGTGCACACCAACAGCTCTGACCCCACTGCTGCCTGCCCTCATCCCTAGCCACTGGAACTGCAGACCCCAATGAGCACTGCAACAGTCCTTGCAGCCACTGGGGAACTCCCACGGTATTTGCCAAGGATCACACAGTTGATGATATGCACCCCAATGGCCTGAGCTGAGGATACATCACACATCCCTAATCTGGTGCCTCAACATGTCACTGGACTTGGTTCCCTGCATCACTTGACATGGAGTCCCAGCACACTCCAGAATGCCCCCCACCTGCACATGAAAGACTTCCATTACCAAAGTCAGTCCATAAAGTCTTGAAGAGATGACTGCTTCTTCAAATATACAGACACCTATGCAAGTCTAAGGGGGATCAAGGAGAATCAGGAAACATGATTCCAAAGAATACAGTAAACTTTCATTAACCAAAAAAAAAAAAAAAAATGGAAATCAAGGAATTTCACAACAAATAATTCAAAATAGTTTTTCCAAAGATGCTCAGAGAGCTACAAGAGAATACCAATATACAACTTAATAGTATCCAGAAAACAACACAAGTGCAAAATGAGAAGTTCAATAAAGAGCATAAAAAGTTCAACAGAGAGATAGATAACATTGAAAAGAACTAACCAGAAATTTTGGAACTGAAGAATACAACCAGTGACCTAAAGAATTTAATAGAGAACTTCAATAGCATCCTTGACCAAACAGAACAAAGAATCAGTGAGTAGAAGATTACTAAATTCAAATTATCTGGGGGGACAAGATGGCGGGGAACTAGGAGGAGGCTCTGGTTCAACCTGTCCCCTAAAGTGAGACGATTACCTACCAAGGAACTCCGATCACCCATGAAATCAGCCTGAGATTAGAATTATACGCGTCTGGATCTCTACGGGGGCAGAAGACGCCAGTGGCAGGTAAAGCAGAGTGGGAACTTCGGACTGGTATCGGAAGATAAACAAAAGGGGGAGGGAGCCACCAGAAGCGACCCATTGGAAAGTAATACCCCAATATGAGAGTGCCCTGCATCTGGGGACCAGCATTAACTTGAAGTCTGGTAGAAAGCACTCAAAAAGAGCAAAGGATCATGGGGGGAAATTGTGGGAATTGGGACGATTAGGGACAGGGGCTTAAGTCCCCGGGTGGAGGACAGCCATCCCTGGCGCTGAGCCAGAGACAGTGCGGCAGAGAAACCAGGTCTTGGTCCCGGAGCCACGAGCGAGAGCGCCTAAGAGCACGTGGGGTGTGGCTCCTGTGAGGGCCTGGGAGCCTCGCCAGGCGGCAGAAACAGCCTTTTTGCAGTCCCCACACGTGCGCTGTACCGCGCAATCAGAGCCTGAGACGCGCCCCACACCCTCCCCTGAGAGAGTGCCAGCCCGGTGCTCTCAGACCAGGAAAGTCTGAGCACTCCCAGCCCTGACCAGCAGGAAAATCTCAGTGTGAGATCACTGCTTGGAACCTCTCTGGTGGTCTGGAGCTGTCCAGACAGCCGCCGAGATAGTGGTTTTGGGTACAAGAAGGAGTTCCTGTGTCCCCAGAGATCGCGGCTGGAAATGTGCTCTGCCCGTGGCCAAGGGGGAACTTATGTGCTCTGCAGCACCCAGAGGGGAACAGACTGAGGTTTCTCTCTGAGAGGGAGGTCTGGGTGCAGTTTGCTTTCCTCTAAACCTCCAAAAACCATCAAGAGCCACCAAAGGGAGAGAAAACAAATGAACAAACATAAAAACCTCCAGAGAACAAAAGCCTGAAAAACCGGTTTCCTCAGAGCCGACCCCCTTGGGGGGGGCGGGAGGACTTAACTCAGGAAGCACTGCCTGAAAACCCACGCGGCAGGCCCCTCCCCCAGAAAGCCAAAGTGGGGGGGAGGGGGACAAACAAACACAACTTTTATTTTTAATTCATTCCCACTATTCAGGTTCATTTTTAAATTTTTTATATAGTTTTTTTAGCCTATTTACTATCACAGTGAGATGTCCAGTACATCAAAATCCATAATAACCGGGGCACCTGGGTGGCTCAGTGGGTTAAAGCCTCTGCCTTCGGCTCAGGTCATGATCCCAGGGTCCTGGGATCGAGCCCCGCATCGGGCTCCCTGCAGGGAGCCTGCTTCCCTGTCTCTGTCTGCCTCTCTGCCTACTTGTAATCTCTGTCTGTCAAATAAATACAATCTTTAAAAAAAATCCATAATAACCGTTTAACCTGACCTTTTTGATACATATACCTGTTTTTCTTTTGCTTTTCTATTTTTAAATTGTTTTAAATGTTACTATAGTTTAGTTTAGTTCATTCTTTTCTTTATTTTTATTTTTAATATTCATATAGAGTTAAACTTCAAGGTAATCCCCTTTCCCCAATCAATGCTACCCCTATATGTAAACCAATTTTTAATCCCCCATTATCTTAGGAAAGTTGAGTCCTTTAACAAAGATATCAAGATACATCCAGGAAGAATCAAAATAAGCTTTGTCGCCCACACTGAGAATTTATAACCACTCTCCCATCTTTTTCTTCTGCCAGTGTTTCTGTGTATTTGTGTTTGTCCTGGTAGTACATAAATCTTATACTTGGGGTTCTTTTTGATGAGGTTCTTTTTTTGTTTGTTTGTTTGTTTTGCTTCTGCATATATATGTATATATTTTTTCTTCTCTTGTCATATACTTTTATCAGTCATTTTGTTTGTCTGTTTTTGCTTGTATACTTCACAAATCTTAC
Organism: Mellivora capensis; assembly: GCA_004024625.1. Lineage (NCBI taxonomy): Eukaryota > Metazoa > Chordata > Mammalia > Carnivora > Mustelidae > Mellivora > Mellivora capensis. The sequence continues at coordinate 11,486 of PISX010034611.1, forward strand.
CTTGGGGCCCACTTCAGCTGAGCCTTCTCTTTTATCTTTCTTTCTTTTTCCTGTCTCTCTCTCTCTCTCTTTTTCTTCTTTCCCTCTTTCTTTTTTTCTTTTGTTTGGGTGGGGACTCTTGATTGCTCAGAAGCGTTCCTGGCTGCACCTTGACTGCACCAGGGTCGATACATCCAGCTACATCCGTTCAGCCATCTCTCACCAAAATGACTAGGAGAAGGAATGCCCAACAGAAGAAAAATTCAGAGGATGGGCCTTCTGCAACAGAGCTAATGGCTACCGACATAGACAATATGTCGGAAAAGGAATTCAGGGTAACAATTATCCAGGCAATAGCTAGATTGGAGAAAGCCATGGATGACCAAACGGAATTGATTAGGGCAGAACTGAAAGCAACCAGGGAGGATGTTCACAAGGCTCTCAATGAGTTCCAATCTAATCTAAATTCTCTAAAAGCTAGGGTAACTGAGACAGAAGATAGAATTAGTGATCTGGAGGACAAACAGATAGAGAGAAAGGATCAGGAGGAAGCCTGGAACAAACAACTTAGAAGCCACGAAAACAGAATCAGGGAAATAAATGATGCCATGAGACGTTCCAACATCAGAATTATTGGAATCCCTGAAGAGGAGGAGAAAGAAAGAAGTCTAGAAGATATAGTGGAACAAGCTCTCCATGAAAATTTTCCCAAACTCGTGATTGGAACCAGCGTTCATGTACTAGAGGCAGAACGGTCCCCTAAGATTTTAGAGTCTCGAAAGTCCTCGAGACACCTGATAATAAGAATGAGGAATTATAATTCTAGAGAAACTCTCTTGAAGGTAGCTAGGAAAAAGAAGCTCCTTACGTAAAGAGGAAAGCCCATCAGAATAACGTCAGACCCGTCCACAGCAATCTGGCAAGCCAGAAAGGGCTGGCAATATATATTCAGGGCACTAAATGAGAAAAACATGCAGCCAAGAATACTTTATCCAGCAAGACTGACATTCAAAATGGATGGAGAGATAAAGAGTTTCCAAGACTGGCAAGGCTTGAAAGAGTATGTGACCACCAAGCCGACACTGCAGGAAATATTGTTTTTTAAGATTTTATTTATTTATGTGACAGACAGAGACCCAAGTAGGCAGAGAGGCAGGCAGAGAGAGAGGGGGAAACAGACTCCCTGCTGAGCAGAGAGCCCGATTCGGGGCTGGATCCCAGGACCCTGAGATCATGACCTGAGCTGAAGGCAGAGGCATAACCCACTGACCCACCCAGGCACCCCAACACTGCAGGAAATATTACGGGGGGTTCTATAAAAGAGGAAAAATCGTGAGAATATCATTGAAAAGAAATATACAGACAATCCAGAGAAAGAAAGACTTCAAAGGTAACACGATGTCAATAAAAAAGTATCTATCAATAATCACTCTCAATGTGAATGGCCTAAATGTGCCCATAAAACGACACAGGGTTGCAGATTGGATAAAACGACAGGACCCATCCATATGTTGTCTACAGGAGACCCTTTTCAAACCTAAAGATACAACCAGATTGAAAGTGAAGGAATGGAGAAGCACCTTTATGCCAGTGGGCCTCAAAAGAAGGCCAGGGTAGCGATTCTCATATCAGATAAATTAGATTTTAAACTAAAGACTGTAGTCAGAGATACAGAAGGACACTACATCATCCTTAAAGGGACTATTCACCAAGATGATCTAACAATTGTAAATATCTATGCCCCCAATATGGGAGGAGCCAATTACATAAGAAAACTATTAATCAAGATAAAGAGTCATATTGATATGAATACATTGATAGTAGATCCTAACACACCTCTCTCAGTAATAGACAGATCATCCAAGCAGAACATCAATAAGGAAACAAAAGCATTGAATGACACATTGGACCAGATGGACCTCATAGATATATACAGAACATTCCATCCTAAAACAACAGAATACTCATTCTTCTCAAGAGCACATGGAACCTTTTCCAGACTAGACCACATACTGGGTCACAAATTAGGACTCAACCGATACCAAAAGTCTGAGATTATTCCCTGCATATTCTCAGATCACAATGCCTTGAAACTGGAGCTCATTCAGAAGGAAAAGTTCAGAAGGAACTCAAATACCTGGAAGCTAAAGACCACCTTGCTTAAGAATGCTTGGATCAACCAGGAGATCAAAGAAGAACTTAAACAATTCATGGAAACCAATGAGAATGAAGACACGTCGGTCCAAAACCTATGGGATACAGCAAAGGCGGTCCTAAGGGGGAAATACATAGCCATCCAAGCCTCCCTCAAAAAAATTGAAAAATCCAGAATACACCA
>PISX010034612.1:0-13812 GCA_004024625.1 Mellivora capensis
TCCCTGGAATATTAAGGAGACTGTGCTAGAGTTTAGGCACAGGAGCCCTTTAGTAGTTCGTATTTTATATTTATTTATTATTAGCAGTTTGTATTTTTGAAAGGCATCTTTCCTTTTGTTTCCTTCAGTCTCGGGCATCTGTAGGTTGGTTTTATATTTCAAAGATATGATAAGATGTATAACTTTAAGGAGAAAAAAAGCCAATCTTTTATAAGCCCCCTTTGATAAGCAAGAGAAGTTGGGGGATCAGGAAAAGGACTAGGGGAACTTTGAATTGCTGAAAGAGCTGCATTTACAGTTCTGTTCAGATTTGTGAGGACAATTGCTCTCAATGACTCGCAGACTTGTATTTACATGAAATGATATCCAATGTTTATCCTACCTATCCAAGTGTATGAGCTTCAATTTGCTTCCTTCCCTCTGCGTGCAGAATTTGAATTTTAAGGACTTCTGGCAGTATGGAATGACCCCACTTGGGTATAAGATGGGTTCCCAAAGAGGGTGCAAAGGATACTCTCTCCCAAGATCCAGAGTCACTCACAGTGAGAGGCAAAGAAAGGAACCAACCAGCTGTAGGTCCCCAGCAGGTAGAAAGCTAAGAACAGTTATGCAGGATGCCACCAGCAAGAAGGCAATAGCCTATCTCTGTGAGAGAAGGGATCCATAGGAATGAGTCTGGACTTGGAAGGGATGAGACAATGTGAAATTTTATTATCCTCTCTGGATCAAGCACTGCAGTCAGAGATTCAGAAGCAGCTGATTCCGCTAAGGGTTTGCACCCATCCCTCTACAGTGCGAGTTTTTCAGGACCCCTTCTGCAGTCCCTGGACATTACTAGATTTTCCACTTGGCTGTTTGAGAGTATAATATAGTAGCTTGCCAGAAACCATCCAGTTTTATCAGCTCTGGGAGGAGCTCATTTGGGGGCCCTCCCATGAAGGTTGATACCAGGGTGTGTCTCTGGCCCTGAACATGGCAGACATCTGTTTATGGCTGTGTAGTCTGCAGAGTGGAAAAACAATTCAGACTAGAATGAGTGCTCAAAGGAGCAAAAAGGGAAGTACGAGGAGTTACATCAGTCTTCTATAGGTTTTTCTGTTTTGGGTGCTCCTCCAACCTTTAGTTTTTCATTAAACTTTTGCAAGGAATGTTTCAATGACTTTGGAATTTTGAAACATTTTAGAGACTTCTGCTTGCCAATTAACAGAGGTTTCCTAGTCTGCTTAACTGGAGAACACTTGCTTCTATGTGCATTTCTTAAGTGATCTTATCTAATTGGAAAGTTCCCCATTTTGGACATTGTATTTCTAGGTTCTAATTGCCCTGAGGGCTGGGAGCAGAAAGGTAGGAAAATAGCCACTAATGGAATTAACATCCATTTCTGCCTCATTATATATCCACAAATAAGTTGAAGTTCACATTTCTGTCAGAGCTAATTTTTGGATCTCCAACCTGACAGTTACCAAGCCAGTACCTCAGGACACAAAACAAACTTAGTACGATCTTGCCATTTTTGCTAGATATCTGTAACATTTGGGACAATAGTTGTTAGTTGTACAATGAGCAGGTGTACTAGAAGGTGGTGAGCTTGACTTATTATTATTTAAGGATCCTAGGAGCTAAGACTTCTCCAAGCAGAGCTAACACCTTGCAGGGATGTGTCCTGGAATTCAGGTTTGTGTGTGTGTTACAGTGTTAGCGCTCAGTACACGAGTTTTCTTGAGGTTAATGGCTGACCTAGTGTCCAGCCTACCCACTCCCTGACCAACTTATATTATCAAGGGTGTCCTTGGGATGGCAAGGGCTCTAAGAGCTTTTGAATGCTTGACCAATGCCTTCCAATTTTTGTAGGTCATTGCACCTCTGAGATCCCTATTAGGAGTAGGCTTTATCTACAAACAAAACAAGACAAACAATAATGTACACCTTGGTGTATGGGCAGTAAAGATACTACTGTGTTCTGGACAAGGAAGGCTCTGTGTGCACCAACAATTCTCCCTGGAGCCATGTTTAGATGGGACCCAGGGAACAGTGATCTGAAAGTTTAGGGGCTTGGTCTCTGGGCAGACATTTCTGCCAGTTCAATTGGGCTCTGGGCAAATATGTGAGCTCAATAGAGCTCTAGACAAACACGCAAGCTCAGCTGGGCTCTGGGCATAACCCTCGGCCAGCCCATGCTGAACTGAAAGCCAATTAGATCAGGAGCCTGAAAAGACAGAAAGGGGAGCTCAGAACCAAGAGGAACTCACCTACAGGCCTTGAAAATAGCAGGAAAGACGGGAACACAAAGGACTCAAGGTTCCCACCCCTGTTTCTCTGAATGTCCCTGAAAGTCCACTTCTGATCCCGTTGCTGCCACCAAATTTATTAAATAACAAAATTTCAACCATGTAAATGTTAGATACAATGGCTGTATTAATCAATCAATTCATGAGTGAGGGAGCAACCCACTTAGCAAGTACGGGTGAGCTCCAAAGGATTACAGCAAAGGAAAAGGAGAAAAAAGGAAATCGTTAACAAAGGTCCATTGTGGGATGGCTGGGTGGCTCACTGGGTTAAGCCTCTGCCTTCGGCTCAGGTCATGATCTCAGGGTTCTGGGATGAAGCCCCTCATTGGGCTCTCTGCTCAGCAGGGAGCCTGTTCACCCCCTTCCATCTGCCTCTCTGCCTACTTGTGGTCTCTGCTGTCAAATAAATGGGTAAAATCTTTTTAAAAGATCCATTATATTAGGTATTATTTCCCTCCTAAGAGGAATGGGAGGGATCAATCAGGAATCTTCCCAGGGCTGAACAGGAAACTCCCATGTTCACTGCTTAAAGGTCTCTTTTGGGGGTTGAAATTGTACTTGGATTAGGTAGTAGGTTTTGGTTTAGTGACCTGGGCCTTAAGTTAAAGGTTGCCATTTGGGGTCTGTGGGGTTTTTTTAAAGATTTTATTTATTTTTTGGTCAGAGAGAGAGAGCGAGCGAGCACACAAGCAAGAGGAGCAGCTGGCAGAGGGAGAAGAGCAGGGATCCCGAAGTGGGACGTGATCCCAGGACACTCAAATCATGACCTGAGCATAAGGCAGACACTTAACCAATGGAGACACCCAGGTATCTCTATGGCTTTCTTTGTAACAGACCCAAAAAGATGAAGACTGACTTTAAAACTTTAGACTTCCAGGGGCTCCTGGGTGGCTCAGTGGGTTAAGCCTCTGCTTTCGGCTCAGGTCATGGTCCCAGGGTCCTAGGATTGAGTCCCGTATCGGGTGCTCTGCTCAGCAGGGAGCCTGCTTCCTCCTCTTTCTCTCTGCCTGCCTCTCTGCCTACTTGTGATCTCTCTCTGTCAAATAAATAAATAAAATATTTAAAAATAAAATAAAATTTTAGACTTCTATATAGAAAGCTCTTCACAGGTCTTGTTATGTACTTTACACCCACTGCTTAAAAATTGCTCTTTAAGAACAGGGAAAAGTACAAACAAAAATTCCTTCTCATGGGCACCTGGAGCCTTAATCTGTGATGTTAATGCTCAGGAGTTGATTTCTGAGTCTGGTAAGTTACTGAACCACTGCCTGGCCAGGGAACATTCAGCCATCTGCACACACTTTCTAAATATGACCAGAGTATGCACCAATGAGGGTAATATGGGATACCATACCTGAATCACAAATAACCTGTTATTTGTGGTTAGGAAAAGTGTATTGGCTTTACTATAATGATCCTCCTTGGGACAGTAGTTCATCCTGCATGCCTCCCACACTTGGCACATACTAGAACTGTAATATTGTTTGCTGAGCAGCATTTACCAATGGTAAGGAATACGTTCTTTGGGTACAATGGAAAAATAGACACGGTAGATTCACCCAATCTTCACTTGAAATTTCACCTTACAGTGATGTATAAGATCTAAATTTGAGAAACCCAAGACCATATTAAAACCTCAGCAGCCAAATTATTGTTTTCTGTAGAGCTGCAATGTGGCTCCAAAAAATGAGCAGCATTTTGTTGCCTTCATCTTATTATTTATGATTTATACTTTGAGTAGAGCAAGATTGAAATGAGAGGGAATTTGAAAGATGAGTAAAACATTCCTGAAAGATGTATAATTGTTCTTATTTCCTGATAGAGTAAGATCATCAAAACTGGTTCTCTTTTGTGAATTTATTGTGTGTGAGGTTGCTAGGTGCTTTCATGTGTATTGTTTCATTTGATGCATACAATGACCCTAAAAAAAAAATCTCTGTGATCTTAATATTTTGGATCACAAAACTAAGGGGAGAAAGGACAAGTGATTTTGTCTTTTTCATTTTCTCTGTATGTTTCTCTGTATGATTCCACAGGGACATATAGCAGGACATTTATGCTACTGTTAAAAGCATCAACATGGAAGGGAGACTTCTAGTCCTTTGTTTTCCATCAATACTTGACAGAGAGGTACAGTATTCCCTTCGGTGGGAAAAAAAAATGTTTCTAGGAGGTTATATCTTTTTCTATAAGTACATACCTTTGTTTATTGAAGGAGAAAGAATCTCTTGATCAATCCTTCCATTATTACACTCATGTTTGATGATACATTTGTTTTCTTTATCCATTGACACTCCAGTCACAGTCAGCCAGATGAATTTCATGTATGTGTCGTTATTTTCACGGTGTCTCCCTGCCGGGATTTCAGAATTGGTTTACGATTCTATTCTTTCCAATATATCTTGATAAAATCAGGGGGAAAGTCCTCAAGAAGACAAAGACACGTTACAGCCCTATGGAGTGTTCTTTGGCAATTGAAGGAAGAAATATTTTGGGCTTGGGGGAAATATCTTCATTGGAACTCTTATCTATGGGGGAAATGGAATTGAAGATAAAAATATTATTAGAGAAACACAGACATTAGGTGGTTTGGAAACACTCAACACATAGTAAAAGGAAGGAAAGTTGTTACAGAATTAGTCTTTACCATGGCCTTTCATCCATAGTGGGTTATGAGGTACCGATTGTTCTTAGTTTCCATGGGAAAAGAGGTCCAAGACATAATGCAACTTGCCCAAAGTCACAGCTATTAAATGGCAGAGCCTGATTGAAACATGGAAGTTTATTAAACAATACATAGTCACTTGTTAGAGTGGGAATCCATTTCCACAGGTGTTTGATAAGGTATCAAGTTGACCTTTTAGCTTCAAATATGGATCCCGCATCCACTTCTAATACTGAAGTACTTCTCTTTGATTTCTGATTTTATAGAACATCTTGTTCTCACAGGAGAACCAGTCCAGGATTTTGATTAGGGCAATGTTTAAAGCGGTACCCTCAAAGTATTTGCAATACCTTAAATTTAGAAGCAATGTGTCAATATCTCCAAAACCTCTATTTGAAGCATTTATGATTTTCAGCAATGTTTTTATACTAGCCCTATCAAATATTCCCCTGATCAGAATTTGTTTTGCTTTACCAAATGTTCACTAAAAGCACATCTTAAAGATTTCACTTAGGGGCGCCTGGGTGGCTCAGTGTTAAAGCTTCTGCCTTCGGCTCAGGTCATGATCCCAGGGTCCTGGGATCGAGCCCCGCATTGAGCTCTCTGCTCATCCGGGAGCCTGCTTCCTCTTCCTCTCTCTCTCTCTGCCTGTCTCTCTGCCTACTTGTGATCTCTGTCTGTCAAATAAATGAATGAAATCTTTAAAAAATTTAAAAAAAAAGATTTCACTTATTTTTTTTTTTGAAAGTGTGAATGAGTAGGGGTACGGGCAGGGGAGAGGGAGAAAGCAGACTCCCCGCTGAGAAGAAAAGCTGACAAGACACTGGGCTCTAGCGAGGGACTCCAGGATTATGGCTTGAGCCAAAGACAGGTGTTTAACCAACTGAGCCATACAGGTGCCCCCAAAAGCACGTTTTATATTCAAGTTTTATTTGAAGTTAAATCATGACTAAGAAGACATCATTTTTTGACTCTTAGCATTTTCCTTCCACGCCAAATTAATCTGCCCTACAAGCATCCTGACTTTTTCATTGACTTCACCTGTTGAAAAGGTTATATATAACTGGTGTGATATTAACAGTTATGGTTCCAGAGGTTTTGCAGACCCAATGTCAGGGAAACATCACGGTTTTCAAGGGCATATTATCTGAATGTTGGAATGTTACCAGATTATATATTTATTGTTAATTTAGTGATCAAAATTATAAATAGTAGAACCCTTTCCAATTTGGTTTCCAACTGAAACATAAATGCTTTACTTATTTTCTCCTTGGGCTACTTTAGAGTTAGAATAATAATTTCATGGGCAACTTCTTAAGAAAATGAAGAATTGGATTTCTTCTTTGAGAGGAAAGAAAAAAAAATTCTTGAGAATTTCTGCCTGTGCACTAAACCTCAAAAAAGCCACCAAAGGAAAAAAACCTCCAGGGAACAAAACCCCCCAAAAACAGTTTACACAGAGCCCAGCCCCTTGAGAGGGGTCAGGGAGACTCAGCCCAAGCAAGACTGACTGAAAAACAATGCGGCAGGCTCCTAACCCATAAGGCAAGCCAAAAGAATGAGAAAAGAATCACCACAGGCTCTCCAAAAACTTCTTGTTTTTTTTAGAAAAAAATTTAACCTACTTACCATTACAACTAGAGGTTTAATACAAGATATTTCATAATAACCTTTTAACTTGAACTTTTTTCATATGTACACATGTGTTTTTCTTTTTCTTTTTTTTCTCTTTTTTAAATATACATATAGATATAAGCATCAAGGTATTCCTTTTCCCCTATTCAATACTATCCCTATATATAAACAAGTTTATATCTCCCTTTATCTCAGGAAAGTTGTGTCATTTAACAAAGATATCAAGATACAACCAGGAAGAACCAAAATAACATTCCTCACCCACACTGAGGATTTATAACCACCTTCCAACTTTTTCTTCTGTCAGTGTTTCTGCCTATATATATTTTTTTTCTTTCTGGTATTATATAAATCTTATTCTTAGAGTTTATTTTGGCTGGGTTCTTTTTTTTTCTCATTTACTTTTGTCAATCTTTTTGTTTGTTCATTTCTGTTCATATACATTATAAATCTTACTTTGGGGGCTCATTTTGGCTGGGCCTTCTCTTTTTCCTCTATCCCACTCTTTCTCTCTCCCTTTTTTCTTTATTTTTTTTTTCTTTCTTCCTTTTTGGTGGTGACTTCTGATAGCTCTGCAATGTTCCAGATTGCACCTTGCCTGGATCGTGGTTGATATATTCAGCTATACATCCCCTCATCCTCCTCTCACCAAAATTACTAAGAGGAGGAACAGCCAGCAGAGGAAAAATTCAGAGACCATGACCTCTGGTACAGAACTATTGGATATTGACATAAAAAATGTGTTGGAAATGGAAATCAGGGTAACAATTATCCAGGCACTGGGTGGGTTTTCAAAGACACCGTTAGTGGCAACACAGAATCTCTAAGGGCTGAAGTGAGAGCAAATCTGGCAGAAGTTAAATATGCTATCAGTGATATCCAATCTAATCTAAATACTCTAACAGCTAGGGTAAAAAAGGCAGAAGATCAATTTACTGATCTAGAAAATAATGGGTAGAAAAGAAGAATAAGGAGGAGGTCTGGAACAAATAGTTTAGCCATGACAACAGACTTGGGCTAATAAATGACACCATGAAATGTTCTAGTGTCAAAATTATTGGGAAGACTGAGTGGGTGGAGAAAGAGAGAACACTAGAAGATATAGTTGAATAAATCCTGGATGAAAATTTTCCTAATCTGGAGAATGGAACAAGTGCTCATGTCCTAGAGGCAGAGAGCACACCACCCAAAAACAATGAGGCTAGAAAGACCTCCAGACACATAATTGTGAAATTTCTGATTTATAAAATCAGAATATGTTCAGGGCAGCCAGGGGGAAGAGACCCCTTCATGCAGACGGAGGACCATCAGAATAACATCACACCTGTCCACAGGAACCTGGCAAGCCAGAAAGGCTGGCGGCAAGACATATTCAGGGCAATAAATGAGAAGAACATGCAGCCAAGAATACTTTATCCAGCCAGGCTGACATTCAAAATAGATGAAGAGATAAAGAGCTTCCAAGACTGGCAAGGTTTAAAAGTATACATGACCACCAAGCTGGTGATACAAGAAATATTAAGGGGGGAGGTTTCTTTAAAAGAACAAAGAACCACAGAATGACAAAGGACAGAAATTTAAAGAGACAATCTATGGAAACAAGGACTTCATAGGCAACATGATATCAATGAAAATGTATCTTTCAATAATCACTCTCAATGTGAATGGCCTAAACACACCCATAAAATGGCACAGGGTTGCAGATTGGATAAATGGACAGGACCAGTCCACATGCTGTCTACAAGAGACACTTTTGGAACCCAAAGATAGTTCCAGACTGAAAGTGAAGGGATGGAGAAACATCTTTCATGTCAACGGGCCTCAAAAGAAAGCTGGGGTAGCAATTCTCATATCAGATAAATTGGATTTTAAACTAAAGACTTTAGTCAGAGATACAGAGGGACACTACATCATTCTTAATGGGTCTATACACCAAGATGATCTAACAATTGTAAATATTTGTGCCCCCAGTATGGGAGCAGCCAACTACATAAGTCCACTGTTAATTAAAATAGTCAGATTGATATGAATAATTCATAGTATGGGATCTTAACATGCCACGCTCAGTAATAGACAGATCATCCAAGCAGAAACTCAATAAAGAAATAAGAGCTTTGAATGACACATTGGACCAGATGGACCTCATAGATATATACAGAACATTCCACTCAAGTGCACATGGAACTTTCTCCAGAATAGACCACATACTGGGTCACAAATCAGGGCTCAACCAGTACCAAAAGATTGAGATTATTGCTTGCCTATTCTCAGACCACAATGCTTTGAAACTGGAACTCAACCACAAGAAAAAGTTTGGAAGGAATTCAAACACTTGGAAGCTAAAGACCACCCTGTTTGGATCAACTAGGAAGTTAAAGAAGAACTTAAATAATTCATGGAACCAATGAGAATGAAGACACATCGGTTCAAAACCTATGGGATATGGTAAAGGTTGTTCTAAGGGGGAAATAGATAGCCATCCAAGCCTCACTCAAAAAAAAAAAAATTGATAAATCCCAAATACACTAGCTCTCTTTACACCTTAAAGAACTGGAAAATCAACAACAAATTAAGCCAACCCCATGCACAAGAAGGGAAATAATCAAGATTAGAGCAGGGATCAATGAGATAGAATCCAGAGATATAGTGGAACACATCAACAAATCAAGAAGTTGGTTCTTCGAAAGAATCAACAAGATCAATCAAACAAAGGCCAAACTAATCCAAAAGAAAAGAGAGAAGACCCAAATTAATAAAATTATGAATGAAAGGGGAGAGATCACGACTAACACCAAGGAAATAGAAACAATCATCAGAAATTATTATCAACAGTATTATGCCAATAAGTTAAGCAATCTAGGAGAACTGGATACATTCCTGGAAACGAATAAACTTCCAAGACTGAAATAGGAATAAACTGACAACCTGAATGGACTAATATCTAGTAAGGAGATTGAAGCAGTGATCAAAAACCTCCCAAAAAACAAGAGCACGGGACCTAATGGATTCCCTGGGGATTCTACCAAACATTCACAGAAGAAATAATACCTATTCTCTTGAATATTCTTTCTTCAGATTCTCTTGAAAATTCATTAAAAAAAAAACACACACAAACAGAAACAGAAGGAAAACTTCCAGACTCATTCTATGAAGCCAGCATTACCCTTATCCCCCAAACCAGGAAAAGACCCCATCAAAAAGGAGGATTTCAGACCAATATCCCTGATGAATATGGTTGCCAAGATTCTCAACAAGATCCTAGCTATTAGGATCGAACAGTACATTAAAAGGTTATCCACCGTAACCAGGTCGGGTATATCACTGGGATGCAGGGGTGGTCAGCATTCACAAATGATTGTGATACAACAAATCAATAAGAGAAGAGAGAAAACCCACATGGTCCTCTCAATTGATGCAGAAATAGCAATTGACAAAATACAGCATCCATTCCTGATTAAAACCATTCAAAATATAGGGATAGAAGGAATATTCCTCAACTTCATCAAATCTATCTATGAAAAACCCACAGCGAATATCATTCTCAATGGGGAAAAGCTGACAGCCTTCCCTTTGAGATCAGGATCAGGACAAGGATGCTCACTCTTGCCACTCTTGTTCAACATAGTGTTAAAAGCCCTAGCAACAGCAATCAGACAACAAAGAGAAATAAAAATTATTCAAATTGGCAAAGAAGAAGTCAACCACTCTTTCTTCACAGACAACATGATACTTTATATGGAAATCCCAAAAGACTCCACCTGCAAACTACTAGAACTCATACAGCAATTCAGCAATGTGCAGGATACAAAATCAATGTCAGAAATCAGTTGGTTTCTAATACATCAACAATGAAAGTATAGAAAGGGAAATTAGAGAATCAATTCCATTTACTATGGCACCAAAAACCATAAGATACCTGGGAATAAATCTAACCAAAGAGGTAAAGGATCTGTACTGGAGGAACTCCCTGATGAAATCTCCCTGATGGCTAATAATGACGAGCAGTTTTTTTCATGTGTTTGTTAGCATTTGTATGTCTGCTTTGGAGAAGTGTCTATTCATGTCTTCTGCCCATTTTTTTTAATGTGACTATCTGTTTTTTGAGTGTTGAGGTTGAGGTGTTCTTTATAAATCTTAGATATCAGCCCCTTTTCTGTAGTGTCATTTGTGAATATCTTTTCCCATTCTGTAGGTTGCCCCTTTGTTTTGTTGACTGTTTCCTTTGCTGTGCAGAAGCTTTTGATCTCAATGAAGTCCCAAAATTTCATTTTCACTTTGTTTCCCTTGCCTTTGGAGACATGTCTTGAAAGAAGTTGCTGTGGCCCATGTCAAAGTGGTTATTGCCTATGTTCTCCTCTAGGATTCTGATGGATTCCTGCCTCACGTTGATGTCTTTTATCCATTTCAAGTTTATCTTTGTGTATGGTGTAAGAGCATGGTTGAATGTCATTCTTCTACACATAGCTGTCCAATTTTCTCAGCACCATTTATTGAAGAGACTGTCTTTTTTCCACTGGATATTTTTTTCCTGATTTGTCAAAGGTTATTTGACCTTAGAGCTGTGGGTCCATTTCTGGAATCTCTACTCTGTTCCACTGGTTGATGTGTCTGGTTTTGTGCCAGTACCATGCTTTCTTGATGATCAGTTTTGTAGTAAAGCTTGAAATCAGGCAACGTGATACCCCCAGTTTTGTTTTTCTTTTTCAACATTTCCTTAGCAGTATGGTGTCTCTTCTGGCTCCCTGCAAATTTTAGGATTGCTTACTCCAGCACGTTGAAAAATGCTGGTGGAGTTTTGATCGGGATGGTATTGGAAGTATAGATTGTTCTAGGCAGTATAGGCATTTTAAATAATGTTTATTCTTCCGATCCATAAGCATTGAATTCTTTTCCCTCTTTTTGTGTCTTCTTCAGTTTCTTTCATAAGTGTTCTGTAATTCCTCGAGTACACATCCTTTACCTCTTTGGTTAGGTTTATTCCCAGGTAGCCTATGGTTTTTGGTGTTATAGTAAATGGAATCAATTCTCTAATTTTCCCTTCTATATTTTCATTGTTAGTGTATAAGAAACCAACTGATTTATGTGCATTGATTTTGTACCCTGCACATTGCTGATTTGCTGTATGAGTTCTGGTAGTTTGGGTTTTCCATATACAGTATCATGTCATCTGCAAAGAGAGAGAGTTTGACTCCTTCTTTGCCAATTTGCATACCTTTTATTTCTCTTTGTTTTCTGATTGCTGTTGCTAGGACTTCTAATATGATGGTCTTCTAATACTATTGCTGTCGCTAGGACTTCTAATACTATGTGGAATGATAGTGGTGAGACTGGGCATCCTTGTCATATTCCTGATCTCAAAGGGAAGGCTGTCAGCTTTTCCCCATTGAGAACGATATTCACTGTGGGTTTTTCATAGATAGATTTGATGAAGTTGAGGAATGTTCCCTCTATCCCTATACTTTGAACAGTTTTAATCAGAAACAGATGCTGTATTTTGTCAAGTGTTATTTCTGCATCAATTGAGAGTACCAGGTGCTTTTCCCCTCTTCTCTTATTGACTCGTTGTATCACAATGATTGATTTGCAAATGTTGAGCCACCCCTGCATCCCAGGGATAAATCCCACCTGTTCGTGGTGCATAATCCTCCAATGTACTGTTGGATCCTATTAATTGGGATCCTGTTGAGAATCTTGGCATCCATATTCATCACGGACATTGGTCTGAAATTCTCCTCTTTTTGGGGGGTCTTTGCCTGGTTTGGGGATCGGGGTAATTCTGGCTCCATAAAAAGTGGTCTCCCTGGACAAATATTGCTTGCAATTTTAGTAGCACTGTGGTTCAGAGACAAGCCGGAGCTCCTGTGACCCCTGAGACAGTGGCTGGGGCCACACTCTGCCAGTGGAAGGTGGTAGAGGGGGAGTCTATGTGCTCTGGGCCATCCAGATGGGAATAGACTGAGGCCTCTCTCTGAGATGGAGGTCTGGGAGCAGTTTGCTTTCCTCTAAACTTTCAAAGAACTGTCTTTCCTCTTGATAGCCATTATACTTGGAGAAGCAATCCAGTTGTTCTCATACAGAGATCAAAGAACTCGCTTTAATGACTCTGGTTGGGGTCTCACCTCAGTCAGCACCTCCAGGAAATAAACTCGAGCAGAGGGAAGCCCAGGTCAGGCAACTCTCTGGGTCTGATAAACGCTGCATGACTATTCCTTCTCACAGTATAAACATTTCAGCTATGTCTTCCACAGATGAGCATTTCCTGCTGTCAAAGACCCCCTCTGAGATATTAGAAGAAAGAACCATACATTCATCAGGTCAACACAAGCAAAGGAACGTGGACACTTAAAATAATTAGCAACATAATTCAAGTTCCCCCCAAAGATATTCAAGGACCAGCATGGCAGGAATATTCTCTACCCTGGTTGCTGTTCTTAGATTGCATTGCTTGGAGAATTCTTGACACAACTGTGAGTGGGCAGGAAATAGGCTACAATTTAATCTCTGAAGGACACCAGTTCAGGAAAATAATTAGCTTTATGTACTTATCATCCACTTAACACTACTGGAAGATGGTTATTCTCCACAGTAAGATCAGGCTGTATTCTATTTCTTAATATCCCATTTGGTCCCTCGGCAGCACTATCACCATTCAGGGAGGGAGGCGGGATGGTGATCTAGGGCTCAGATGGCTTTGAAGTTACCATAAACCATTTATCACACATCTACCCAGACATTAAAGAACAGAGTTTTAAAATGAGCAGGAATTAAGGATATTTTCAGTTTTTCTTGGTCATTTATTAAAAACCAAGCATGGCATCAAATGTATCCCTAAAAGTTAGCCAATAAATTTGCTTTGGACCAACAATGCGCATGCTTCCACTAGAGCACCAATCTGTTTCCACTGATTTGTTGTTTCTAAATCCCACTAGACTGGAGAAAATGTCTCATTCACATTTGTATTCTCAGAAATTGGCACAGCCACCCATCATAATGCAGGTTCTCTGGAAACATTTACAGAATGAACGCTGGCATAAAACTTTACCTGCCTACTGTGCCATGGCTACTGTGATCTTGCCAAATGTTCTTTTTCTGGAGAAATCATTCTGCTTCTGAAATTTCTAAGACAAAAATTCAGAATGAGCTCTCCCTATTTAAACATTTGTGTTTCATATGCATGGACAATGAGCTTCTTTTAAAACAAAATGAAAAATACTCTTTTTTTTT
>PISX010034613.1:0-13707 GCA_004024625.1 Mellivora capensis
GCCGGCACGTCTACCACACGCAGAACCAGGTGTACTTCCAAGCACTTGACATAGCTTAGCTGATTTAATTCCTACGGAAACCTGTGGAGTGTCTCCTTCATTCCACTCTGCCCGTGAAGGAGTGGGGACAGAGGGAGCAGCGAGGCAGGGCTCACCTGCCCAAAGTCACGCCCTGGAAGCAGCAGAGTCGGGCTGACTCTGGAGCTCAAGCCCTTACCCCCCTCCAAACAGCTACGGACCCCATCAGAGCTCCCCCTTCCAGGGGCCCTAGCCCCCGCCTTCACCCTTAAGCCACACTGAGCTTCCTGAGGTGGCCTCTGGGGCTCCAGGTGGCATGTGGGACACCCAGGTGTCCTGTCCGGCTGTTTACACTCCCGCCCTGTCACTGTAGCCCGAACCCCGCCAGCTTGTCCTGCTGCTGCTCCCCGAACCCTCCCCGGCTTCCCCCGAATCCTGATCTTTTCTTTTTAAATTTAAGATTTTATTCATTTATTTGACAGACAGAGATCACAAGTAGGCAGAGAGGCAGGCAGAGAGAGAGAGAGGGGGAAGCAGGCTCCCCGCTGAGCAGAGTCCGAGGACTCAATCCCAGGACCCCGAGATCATGACCTGAGCCAAAGGCAGTGACTTAACCCACTGAGCCACCCTGGCGCCCCCTGATCTTTTATTACTACCTGGACCACCACATGTACACCTTCCTGCCCAAATCCAAGCCGTCTCCAAAACCTCAGCTCAGATCCTGCCTCTGTCCTCAAGCCTTCTGTTTGCATCTTAGCTCACGGGCCGTATTCTGCCCCTACATTCTGCTTCTCTCTTACTCAATTCCCAAAGGACAGGTGACACATTTTAACTTGTTCCCCATAACACAGACGTTTACCTGGTCCTGGGAATTCTCAATTAGCCAATTGTTTTCTCTGTTTTGATCAGAAAGAAAGAAATGACAACAAAACAGTTTCCAAGCCGATACTTAGTTTCGAACCGCCTTCCCTGACATTGAGTTACATTAGTTCGCTTAGTTCGCTGGAGACACACGTTGTGCACTTACTGCAGGAGGAGGACACGAAGTGGTCACTCGGCTGCCCATCCTGGGTCTGGACGCCGGGCTCAGCATCCGCCCGGAGCTTGCGGAAGCTGCAAGGATGGATGGGAGCCCTGCCCTCAAGCTCAAAGTCTAGAAGGAAGGTGGGGCAGGTGCTCGGAGAACTCCACAGTGGACGGTGGCGTGAAAACACAGCTGTAAAAGCGATACATTGATTGTTATGGGCTGAGTTGTGCCGCCCTTGCCAGTTTCATAGGTTAAAACCCCAGACGCCCAGCACCTCGGGACGTGGCTGTATTTGGAGCCTGGGTCTTTTAAGGGGTCACTAGGTTACCATGAGGTCTTCAGGGTGAGCCTTACACCCCGTTTGACCAGTGTCCTGACAAGAAGAGGAAAAGTGGACGCGAGGGCACCAGGAGAGGGCGGCCGTGCGCCAGCCAGGCGGGAGCCCCCAGGAGAAGCCCACCCTGCGCCGGGTTCCCGCCTCCACACCCAGCCTGCTGGGACCCAGCTCCAAGCACAGCGTGGTCTGCCATGCAGCGTGGGTGAGCCCATGGCGCATCACGGGAAGGAAGGAGACCTCAGGTCACACGGCGTTTGGTGCCGTGATAGGAAATACCAGGACGCTGAATCCCCAGACGTGTGGCTGCCGGGGGCTGAGGGGAGCGAGGGCTGGGAAGCGACTGCTGGGCATACGTGGAGTTTTCTTTCAGGATGACGGAAATGTTCTGGAACTAGATGGAGGGGGTCGTACATCGTGATGAAAGTGCTGAATTTCACTGAATTCTTCACTTCAAAATAGTGAATTTTATGGTATGTGAATTTCACTCCAATAAAAACTGTATATTAAAAAAAATCTTTAAAAAGATACCCATACAATATACCATTAGGATATAATGTGTTGGGGCACCTGGGTGGCTCAGTGGGTTAAAGCCTCTGCCTTCGGCTCAGGCCGTGATCCCAGGGTCCTGGGATCGAGCCCCGCATCGGGCTCTCTGCTCAGCAGGGAGCCTGCTTCCCCCTCTCTCTCTCTCTGCCTGCCTCTCTGCCTACTTGTGATCTCTGTCTGTCAAATAAATAAATAAACTGAAAAAAAAAAAAAAGAATATAACGTGTTGAGCGACCAGGTGAAAGTGTTCGTCGGGAAGGGGAGAGATGAATTCTGCTGTGTGTGATCTGGACGGGAGCTGACCCTGGAGCGAGGGCAAAGGCCATCCTGGAGAGGAAACAGGAGGGTGGCAGGGGCGACATTCCAGCCGGAGATGGGGAGACCTGGGGCGCCCAGTAGGAAGGTGGGCGCCCAGGTGAGCCCAGGGCGAGGCCTGCCCAAGGAGGAGGGGAGATGGAACGGACTCAGCGGAGCTCCTGAAACACAGGCGAAGTTTCAACACATCTGTTTTGGCTCCTTCTCCAGAGAGTTTAACTAGTAAGTCTGATGTTGGGAACAGAAACCCGTATTTATAATAAAATACAACATTTTAAAAAGCTCGCTAGTGATTAATCTTCTGGGAAACCACTTATTTCTCAGTGAGCCTCTCCCTTTTGGGGAAGGGTCTTTCAGGGTTTCCCCCCCCGAGCTTTACTGAAGTATATACTTGACAGATCAAAGTTGTGCCTATTTCAGGTGTACACGTGATGATCGGACACATGTACGCGTTGCGAAAGGATCACCACCATCCAGCTAATTACCACAGTCCTCACGTCACGGACGCCGCGCCTCCCGGAGCGTATTCCTCTCAGCTGGTTCTGTACCCTGTGCTCAGCAGCTCCCACTTCCCTCCCCCAAGCCCTGGCAATCACCCTTCTAGTCTCTGCTTCTATGATCTCAACCTTTTTAGGTTCCACATATAAGTGGTTTTCTACAGTGTTTATTTTCCTGTTTGGCCAACTTTAGCATAAAGTCCCCCAGGTCCATCCGTGTTGCTGCCAATGGCAGGATTTCCTTCTTTTTTATGGTTGAATAAAATATATATTTTATATATACATGCAATATTATATATTACATGTACATATATACATATACATGAATATAGTACACCTAACATGAACAATATCCCATAAAATTCCATTAAGTTATATACGTAAAACTCCATGGAGTATTATACATACACACACTTCATCCATCTGTTGACAGACACTTAGGTTGTTTCCATATCTTTCCTATTGTGAGCAAGGTCCTTTGGCTTCACGCTGACGCTACTTTAGAATTACTAATTTTGAAAGAGGCTTCATTATGCTCTGTATACTTTAAAAACAGGGAAGGCAAACTAATTCACTTCATGAGATTTTCTAGAAAAGATTTTTGCTTAACCTTCATCTATTTGGAAAGTTCAATTAACCAGAAAAGCAAATTTTCCAAATATTAAACATTTAACATGTGTGAAAACCTGTATCTTCAAATACACTTCAATTGTCCAACTGACACAGGAAAATAAAATACATAAAAATAAAGACAATGTAAAAATGATCCTAGGAAACTGGAAGGTGGTCCCTTCCGTGCTTAGGATGTATCAGGCCTTTCAAGTGCCCCAACATTTTCTGTCCCAGTGTTCCCTAAACAAGATCACCGGATACAAATGTTCTAGGAGCATCATGTTTATAATCGCTTATGATTCAAGGTCAGCCTTAAGTACAAATATTAGGCAACAAGCATAACCACGTTAAAAATGTGGAATAAATTACATTTTTTACTTTCAACACCTGGTGTCACCAGCATAACACAGTACAGGGCTCTACAGGCTCTGAGCTGGGTGTGTCTGGGGTGGTGGCCGCCAGGCCTCCTTCCGGGAGGGAAGCCTGAGGCCTGGTTTACACCTTCCAGCAGCATGTTTTAACCACTCCCCTAGACGGCTAAATTCCCAGAAATCACCCAGGGTTAAAGGGCAGTCTTCTTGTTTTTAACTTTGACCATAATGATGCAAGGGAAAGACTGGAGTGAAGCAAACCTGAAATGCTTTTTCTCTCTACAGTGTTCCACAAGGGATGGCCTGTGCACCCTCCCTCCCCAGTCCTGTGGTCCAGTATGTCCACTCCCCAAAGTCACAGATAATCTTGTTTAGACTGGCTTGCTGATGACAGGCTTGAAATTAAAAACCCAACATCTCCGTGAAAACATGATTCTGTAAAGTCACTGGTGCTCAGGTCAGGTCAGCCATCGAACAAAGGGGAGATGTCGGGAAGGAGAAGGGTCCTTCAGAGGCCCTGGCTGAAGATCCCAGCGCCGACCCCACGAGGGACTGGCTGGAGCTGAGCAGCCCGGTGTAGTCCAGCCGCCCGAGAACCCAGCAACCTTCCACGGCTGCGTAACTACTAGCAGTCAGGGCCGGGTATCTGGAGTGACACCAAAGGGAAGGGCCTGGCACAGCCCGAGCATGTATTTTTCAAACAAGGTAACAGCCCAGCAGCCCCTGCTTTCCTGCAAAACTCCGCAGATGCTGGTTTCGAGCCACTGTCGTCCATGAGCCAACGTGGACGGTAAGTCCTGGGAAAGCAGTGCTGCTGCGGCTGGTGCTCGCCCGGATCTGGGAGGCACCCACACCACTGGGGGCCCCCGGCCCTCCTTCCTCCCACCCCCACCGCTCCCAGGTATTGGTAACAAGGTCCCTTCCTTCTTCCCCATGCAATTATCTTGGATGGCCACCTCCTAAATGACCTCACACCCCCAGGCTTGCCCTCACCCACCTCCCCCGCAGCTGTGTGCAGAACTGCACCCTCCCCGTTCCCGGCCTGGGCTCCGGGGGGCACCCTCTCCAATGGCCCCATCGATCCTGTCCCCCCGGGGTTCATGTCCTTGTGCGATTCCTGCCCCCTGGGCAAAGGCTCAGTTGGGTGACTTGCTTCCAGTGAACACAACGCAGAGGAAGCCATGGGCTGTCCTTCTACGGTGCGTTATGGGAACTGTGGCTTCCGCCTGGGGGACTCTCAGGTGCATTCTCTCCCTCCAACCCCTTGCCGGCGGGGAGGCCAGTGGCCATACTGTGCGACTCTCCAAGGAGACTCCCATGCGGAGAGCGACTGAGGTCTGCCAACGGCTGGAAAGGACCCAGGCCTGCCGGCCAGCTCGTGAGGGAGAGCCTCCCCGTCAGCCTGGAGATGCCCACAGCCCCGGCCGAGGCCCTTACCGCGGCTTCCTGGAGACCCTGAACCGCAGCCACGCAGCCCAGTGGCTCCCAGACTCCCACCAGCAGAAAACGGGGAACGACGCATGTTGTCTGCGGTGGCTGAGATCGGGGGTGGGGGGTGGACCTCCGGTAGGTGGGTACAGACAACACAGTCAAAAGAGTCAAGTCCAAGTCCCTGCGTGTGGCTCACACGGGCCAATCACCACCCAGCCCCATTTTTCCCTTCAGCACATGTAGGCCAAACCCGTCCCCTGCTCCGCGGCAGGCGTCCTCCGTCCCCTGCTTCCGTATCATCTGCCCACGCAGGCTCCCTCAGTGCAACATACACGTGTATGTCCATATATATGAAGAGACACATTTATATACACAGACATATAAACACACACATATTTACATGAGTGTGTACTGAAAACCATGAGTTCACACCCACACACCTGACCCGAATCACACCACAGGGTTCATCCTCACTCTCGAAATTTCTGTACTGGCAACTCCCTTCAACAGCAGTAAGCCTGACTCCCATTATCTTTAGCCCAGTTCATTATGTGACCAATCTTTCCACATGTAACTAATTTCCAATTTCAGTGACAGGCATCTCCCCTGCAGGTAAACCCTCCTCTCCTGCCACTCCGGCTCTGACACCCCACGTCAACAAGGCCCACTGAAAGGACAGCCTTCTCAACCCACTCAGCCTGGGTCACCCCGTGCCAGGTCCACCGGGTGGAGAAAGGAATTCGCCTCTTTCCAGGAGGGGCTGCAAAGCCGCATAGGGCAGGTGCGCTCACAAGAGTGGAGAAGGAATCGGAGGCCGTGCGTGCACGCCAGGCCACCAGGCTCCTCTGTGTCGCTGGAAGCATGTGGCTTCCATTCTCAAGAGCTCTTACGAGAAAAGACGGTGGGCAGTCCATTGGCCATAATGTCTTCATGCAAAGGAGGAGGAAGCATGAAGGGCAGGGTAAGGAAAAGGACTGATTCCCAGGTGACTCAGGTTCCTTCCTTTGCAAAACTGCCCAGAAGTCCCACAGATTTCTGCTTCCTGTCCTTTACCATGACTCGAGGCACACCGTCACTCTGAATAAAACTGCGGATCGGTAACTCAGGAAGGAGAGACTGGATATTTGCTAGTGACCACAATTTCTGCCACTCTCAAGTTCTTTGCTTACTGGCCAATACCCTGTATTCAGGAACGACTGAAGACCTTGAGTGAATCCTCGGAAGCATTCTCGACTCTCACCTATCGCTAGGATTTTAAAATCTCACCATAAGTCACTCTAAGGGCACAGGAACTCTTAGAGAAGCTTAAATGGTTGCTTGGACACTGTGTCACGACATCTCTACTAATCTAAACATCCCACATGTGAGAAAATGTCACAGTGGGTCTCTCCGAGAGCTTGCTGGTGCTCCAAGAAAACTACCACCTCTGACAACAGCTTACAGCCCTTTACCTGCGTAAGAGCACTATGCGAGGAGCAGATGAACACTCCAGCCGCAACCAGCAGAGTTCAAGAGAGATGGGGGCAGAGAGCCGTGAAAACAGTCCTAGCTCTCTGCCAAGCCAAAGGACAGGGAGAAAGGAAAAGGGAAAAATAATACAGTGGAAGATAACCTCAGAAATGGGGGGACTGGTACATGAGAACCACTCTTTTGGAAGTCCTAGGGAGACTTATCTTGTCAAATCACCCAGGAGGTAAGCCTTGATACATTGCAGATGAATTCATCTGAAATCAATGCTGTTTCCCTGCAAGGAAGACCCAAGGACCCGCTATTTAATGGAAAGGCACTACAGAAGTCTTTCTACTTGTAAGTTATTACGGCAGTGTAATTTCTTGATATTGTCCCGACATCCTTCAGATCACTGATGTGTAGTGTCATTTCCGGAAGCAGGAGAAAGCACGGTATATGAGGAACATACACACTTCTGCGATAGATGTGGTTAGCTTCATGGTCAGGTGAAACCCTGCTACCCTTCAGCTATGCGATGTGTTCAAATGTTTCATCTCTGTGAACCTCAGGTACGTCACCTAAAAAATGGGGATAATAATGCCCACCTCAAGGGTTAGCATATGAGGATTACATGAAATAACATATAAAAATTCTGCCACACAGTGATTTTCAGAAGTATTAGTACCCTTCCAAGAGAAAGGCAAATCACAGAACTCCTCTAAGGACTAAACAACAGAATGTACCACACATATAAAGTGCCTGGCATAGGGCTTGTATGTCCAATAAATGTCCCTTTTTAACTTACACATCCTCATACAAAGCCATATTTTCTAGCATGGTTGAATGATGTTCTTTATAATGCACTTTAACCCGTTATGCACGGAAAATAATCGTACAAACCTTCTCCACGTTCATCAACACTGTAGACTAACATCCTTGTTCCCTGCAGTGTTATCCGCAACAGCAAAGAAGTGGAAGACACCCAAGTGCCCCTCCTTAGATGAATGGGTAAATAAACTGTGGTCTCTGTATACAGTATTCAGCCTTTAAAAAGGAAAGAAATATTGTCACATGCTACAAAATGGGTAAGCCTTAGGGACATTACACGAAATGAAATGAGCCAGTCACAAAGGGACAAATACTGTATGATTCCATTTACGTGAGGTCCCTAGAATCGTCAAATTCACAGAGACGGGAAGGAGAACGTGGTTGCTAGGAGCTAGGGGAGGAGAGGGGAACTGCTGTCAGATAGGCACGCTTCAGTTTTGCAGGATGAAAGTTTGGGAGGCGTGTTGTACAACACTGTGAATATACTTTACTGAACTATAAACATAAAAATGGTAAGTTTTGTTATTTTGTATCACAATAAAAAATAATTTTTTAAATGATATGACTTGTAAGCTTTCATCATAACACAGGATCATGGCACTGGTTAATTCTGGACTGCGCTACTGTCTGGAGATGAACCCACAGCAAGCCTCAGGGGTTACTCTAGAGTCTGCTTTAAGTGAATATCTGGGATTTGTTAGGATTTAGGTGCTAAGGGAAAAAGGGGAACTTGACATCTTTCGGGATATAATATGTATTACCCTCAGAATTTTAAGACGTGAAAGCTAGAAAAAACCTTCAAAATTGCATTTTAAAGGGAAGAAGTGAAGTCTAGGCTGGAATCAAACGAGATGATTCGCCTGAGATCACACAGATAGTAATTATGAAGAGAGCGGGAAAGAGAAGACCTCTCCTGATCGCCCTTACAATCCTCTGGGACAGCCAGGACTCCAGTCTTCAGAATGCCGCGCCTCTGAACCGCACTGTTCAATAGGCCGCCACCAGGGGGCAGCAGGTGTCTTAGGCTGGTATTCTAAAAACCCCAACCTAAGGCCCCAGTAGAGCCTCCTGCCCCTTCCTCCACCCCCAATATATATGCGCACTTATAGGACTTTATTAATATCAACAGGAATAAAGTTTAAAGAGCATCTATAATAAGTTTTTAACCCACTGAGCCACCCAGGCGCCCAATTAAGTTTTTAAAACAAAACAAAGACTTAGGTCCAATGGAGGTAACAACCTTCCTATTCCTCCTCTATTTTTAATTTATTCCAATCCTAATTGATGTAAGGGTCAATTACTTCTAGTTTTAAACAAAAAATGACGTAGCCATGGAAACCCACCCCATTTCTTTACATTTTGAACCAAATTTTCCTAACACTTGGCCTCTTTGGCTTCGTACCATAACCACCTGAAGGCCATCAGCAACTTGCCCTCCACCTTCCTTTGTCAGGCACAGTTTTTCTTTCTGACCGCTGTGTCACAAAGGCAGGTCTGTCAATAGGCCTAACCCTTCAGCAACTTTTCAGAAGTCAAACACGGAGACTCTAGATGACAATAATTTCCACTCTTTTTAAATACTACCAACTAGAAGCTCAAACCATAGCAGCTAATGGAGCAGATACGACAGGGCCGTTCCCTCAGCCACGACCCTGTGCACCCTGAGACTTCCACAGTTTGATCTCATTTGAGAAGGGAAGGACAACAACATTAGCAGCGACATTTCGGTGATTAATCCTGGAGTCAATTCCACACTTTGAGGCAATAGTGACCAGTGATTGTGGTCCCTGAATCATCCAAAGAAAGGCCCACAATCTTTATTTCACAAATTTCAAATGGTTTTCTTCCTTGAGCTCAAAATGCTTTAATAAAGAACAAGGTATTCAAACGCAAGCTTTCCCTACCGCCTCAGACACATGGGAACGGTCCATTCTTAAACCACAACAGTGCCGTGTTCACTATAGTTAAAAGGCATTCAGAGAAATTACTCTCTGCTTACATCCAGTTTCTCTCATGTAATTTACTATTCACAGATCTTTTTCTTTTTTTTAATGCAGTTGTTGTTGTTGCTGCTGTTTTTAGAGGTGGGGGGAGAGGAGAGGAGGAGGGATAGAAAGAATCTCAAGCAGGCTCCAGACCCAGCTTAAAGGGCAGGGCCGGGCTCTATCTCAGGACCCCAGAGGAAATCAAGAGTCAGACGCTTCACTGGCTGAGCCATCCAGGTGGCCCCCTCCCTGATCAATCTACCCTAACAGAAAACTGATGGCAAAAGCAGTTATGGCACTATGGGTTACTAATGATAAAACAGAAATGAGGCATGCCCAAGATACATATAATGAATGGACCACTGCAAAATGTGTTCTGATAGTATTCTGTAACCCTTTGCCAAATATGGTGTCAACTGGTGGGACTTAAAGTCTTCTCTCTAAATAACATTCTGGTTTTAATTTAATATTTTCCATGTAGAATATTTACCATATTTAATTATGGAATATCACCAGAAAACCAGAAATAATTATTTTTATAATAGGCATATAAAGTCAATTTAATTCAGTAGCTTATTCAAGAGTTACTAAAAATAACTTTTTATAGTACTCAAAAAGCTGAAATCAGATAACTTAAAAACACACATCTATTAGAGGGCTTAAATGAAAACACCTGACAATATCAAGTGCTAACAAAAATATGGAGCAACTGGAACTCTCATACATTGGCAGCTGGAATTGGCAGATGCAAGATGGTGGGGTACAGCCACTCTGGAAAAGTTCGCCAGTTTCTCACAAAGTTAAGCCTACATGTACCATCTGACCCAGCCATTTTGCTCCTGGGGATCTGCTCTAAAAAGATGAAAAATTTCCATCACATAAAGGCCTATATAGCAAAGTTTGTAGTAGCTCCATTCCTATTCCCCCCAAACTGTAAAGAATCCGATGTTCTTTAACAGTGCGTGGATCTGTAAACTGGGAAATGCCCGTAAGACGCACACGCTCCTCAGCAACGAAAAGGAATATACGCACAGAAGAATCTCACAGATGTTGTCTGAGGGGAGGAAGCCAGTCTCAAGGGTTGCATACTGTTTAATCTCATTTAGGTGACATTCATGATGTGACATGTGAAAAGGAAAAACTTTTCAAGATGGAGACAGATCTGGGCACCTCAGTGGCTCAGTCTGTTAGGCATCCGACGACTGGCTGCAGCTCCGGTCATGCACTGGAATCCTGCCTTGCACTGGAATCCATACTCAGTGTGGAACCTGCTTGGGATTCTCTCTCTCCCTCTGACTCCACCCCCCCCAACATCGTGGGCTCCCCCTCTTACCCTCTCTCCCAAATAAATAAACAAATAAATATTAAAAAAAAAAAAAGATGGAGACCAGATCAAGGGTTGTCAGCAATCAGGGGAAGGGGAAGGGTATGCCTTACAATGGGACAGAAGGAGGGAGGGCTTGGTATTTTTTGGATTTGTTTTCTGGCTTTTTTTTGGTGGTGGAACTGTTCTGTGAAAGAACTGTGATGAAGGTTACATTAGTGAATTTTAAAACCTGCAGAATTATACAATAAAAAAGGCCTATTTTTCTTTATATAAATTGTAGTAATAATGAAAGTATGAGAGCATGTACCTACTCTAAAACAGAGTAAAAAATAAGAGGTAGAAGTAAGAATAAGAGAACTCTGAATTAAACTAATGTCTGACATACACCAATATTTATTATTAAAAGAGACTTAGGAGATGTGAAAACCAGATACAATGAATGGACTTTGTTTTGACTCTGGTTTGAATAAACCAACTGCACAGACCTTTTTAGGCAAACGGAGATATCTGAATATAGTATTAGATAAGATTAAGGATTTTTCATTCATTGTTAGGGAGGACTATAGTTACGTAAAAAACTAAACTTTAAAAAAATTCATACTAAAATATTTAGTGATAAAATGACATGATTTCTGATATTTGCTTCAAAATCCCCCAGAAGTAAGCAAAAAACAAAAACTGAATAAAAAAACAAAGGGAGAAGGGCTAATGGAACAAGAGTGGCAAAACCAGGATGGTGCATGGATTTCTGACATTGTGTTGGTTCATGAAGGGTTAAGGTTTACTGTCCTCTCCTTTTGAGTATGGCTGGAAATGTTCATAATAAAATGCTGAGAGAAAAAACAACAACAACAGTGACTTAGTCTTCACAAAACTCCCCAAAACGCCATCTAACTGATCTTTATTCATTTATAATATACACCACAGTCACCCTTGAACAACGCTGGAGTTGGGCACCAATACCCTGCATTTGAAAAATCTGAGTATAACTTCTGACTCCCCCAAAACTTAACTGCCAAGAGCTTAGTGCCTTAGTGATAACATGTGTGTCAACTAATGCATATTTCGTATGCTATATGTATTATATACTGTATCTTATAGTAAGTAAGCTAGAGAAAAGAAAATGTTATTTAAAAAATCATGAGGAAGGAAAAAATACATTTACAATACTGTATTTATTAAAAAAAAAAAAGCTGCACATGAGTGGACTCACGAAGTTCAAACGTGTGCTGTTCAAGGGTCAACTGTGACTTCCCCTTGTAAGCTTTTATAATCTATATTTAACTTTACAGAAAGCCAAGTTGAGAGAGAAAGAGTTCAGGCAGTTTTGCTGCTTCTCACAAATAAGGGCTTTATAATGGTACAAATAATGGCTAAAAGAATGCTTTTCAAATCTCACTTAATGTTCATAAATAAAACTACCCCGAGATGTAGAAATAGTAATAATTTTCACTAACTCACCTGCTGTATCCTTCTAAGTGCAGGTGACAAGAGCAGGAGCAGGTAATTAACTCTCACTGAAGACAGATGCAGTGATACGAACACGCGGAGAAGAGGACAGCATTAATAGGAGAAGTTCTAATTTACTTTTCCTCTTCTATTCTGACATAACTCGAAATATCGGAGTTCCAGTAACACTCTCAACCAACTGGAGATGTTTTTCTTACTGGTGGCCTATTAAGCGGAAGGTACAACGGGGAATCAAAATGAGGAAGGTGTGGTTCTCATCTCAACAGAGTTCATATATGAGAAAATGCTAAATAGTTTAGCATGACTTTTGTTTAAAATAGTCCAACAGGGTTTTAGGCTAGTGTGCGAAGACAATTACATGGGCAAACATAGCAGAAGAAAAGTAAATGGTTGAAGAGCCGTGAGCAGGAAAAGCACCATCCGGGCGCAGAGGCAGGAGGGACCCATGGGGAAGATGGGGCACAGGAGGGAGGTTCTGGTGGCTGTTCGGCAGAGCTCACCTGTCTCCGGCCACCCAGAAGCCTCTCTCCCCAGTGCCAAAGGAGAGGCCCCAAGCATCTGGAGTCACCGGGTCAGCAGGGGAGAGCAAAGGTGCCTCGCCCCGAGGATTGGTAGCGCCTGGTAATGACCATCTGCCGGTCCCATGTCTGCGGCGCTGCCCTGCTCCTGCAGCAGCCCCTGCGGCACAAGGCTAGCTGACTGAATGTAGGCCTCCTAGAGATCCCCGGAACCTGTGAACACGGTCCCTCGCACGCCGTAAGGGATGGGATTAATGGTCAGGGCCTTAAATGCAGAAATTGTCCTGGATTATCCAAATGGGCCCATTCTCACCACGCGAGTCCTCAAAAGTGGAGCAGCCCTTCCTGGGTGGGGGCAGAGACAGAGCTGGGACCACGGTGGAAGGGCCAAGGGACGACATGCCATCTCTCAAGGTGGAAGGAGGGGGCTGTGAACCAAAGAATGCGGGCGGCCTCTGGGAGTGGGAAAAGGGGAGAAAATAGAGTCTCCCCCAGAGCCTCCAGGAGGGGACACAGCCTCACTGATGCCCTGACTTCAGCCCACAGGGACCCATGTTGACTTCTGACCCAGAGAACTGAAAGACGAGTGAGCACCCGCGTCCGCGTTGTCGTAAGCCAAGAAGTTGGTGCCACCTTGTTCCGGTGGCAACACCGCTCCTCGGGGCTAGGCCTTCACCTGTGCCCCCCTCCCCTCCTTCACCAAGCAAGCACACTTCCACTGGAATTAAAATACAACATCTTCCACTCTCACATCTCTGCTCAAAGGTGTTTTCCTCCGAAAAGTTCTCCCAAACCTACTTACCCAGCCCAAGGCAGGTCACGACCCCCACTCCACACCGCGCTCGGCACCCACGCCTCTCCAGCTCGCTGCCTGCTTCCCCGCGGACGCTCCCTCCTTCAGAGCTTATTGTTTACTGAGCATTGACTAAACACTAAGTACCACGAGAAGGATTTTTCAGGGGTTTTCTCATTCACT
>PISX010034615.1:0-13808 GCA_004024625.1 Mellivora capensis
TTTCATTGGCCAGGGGTACACTGAAAAAAGACATTGGCTAAACCCAACACAGCCTGGGACACTCCTAGGACCATGGCCAAGGTATCTAAGATGGAGACAATGTTGGAAACAGCCACGTGGAGCCGGGGTTGGTGGAGGGAAGGGAATGCTTTGTTCAGTTCTTGGTAGCCTACCGTCATCTGCCATGAGCCATCTGGCTTTTTTATTGGCTATACCAGACTGTTGAAAGCACTGTGGACAGGATGTTCAATACTCAATGCAGTTCTTAGAAAGTTTCTCTTTTCTCCTTATGCTGTTAGGTCCCCCGATAATGGGTCCGTGATTGAAGGAGCGAGACTGATATAAAGTGAAGGTCAAGCAAAGCTTTATTTCATGCCAAGCATAAAGAATCAAACTGACCGGCCAGTGCCACGCCTCTTACAGAGAGGGCAACCTTTCTCTGTTTCACAGACTAGCTTTTAAGGGCAAAGGCCATGCGGTCGGGTCTGGCCCCGCACAGGTGGCCAATGAGATTGTAACACACAGAGAAAGCTGCACAGTGATGCTAGGTGACCAACTGAATTACAATTTACCCTATAGAAGACATTCGACCTAGCCTATCGCCTTGGTTAGAATTGGTGCCCAAAAGGCTCCCAAAGGGCAGGGCCCTTACTCCTTGGTAGCTAGGGAGACAGTATGCATCCCCCCACTGATCGGATTTCTCCACCTGGCCTGAGCCACCCTTGTATCTGGGCTTTGTTACCTGAGGCTGGTTTCCGGGACTTGTTTTTAAGTAGGTCCCCTGGGGGAAGGGGAGCAGGGACAGTTTAAGGGTTAAACAACAAGGTGATTGTTTTAACCTTGATGGAAGCCTCTGGCTAAATAGGTCCTTACAATGCCTCTCAAGCAGTTTACGTTGTTTGAAAGTTACTACTCTTCATGGGGGTGGCAGGCTTACCAGCTCCCATTTGTGGTTTCCCCTCTGCACTGGTCTGATTACTCTAACCTGGAGGTGGAATTAAGTAACAAAAGTTTGCAGAGTTTGGCCTTGTGGGATAATAATACCCAATATGTTCTCTGGGATTGGAGATAAAAACCTCATATTCTTGGGGGTGGGCAGGAGAATGCCTAATCTGCAGTGTCAAATAGACCTCCTGACCATAACTATTTGCCCTCCATAACCATCATGGCACTAATGGGGTCAGCAAATTTCTGAGGGTTACTGTGTGTTAGAGTACATTCAACTCTTTTATCCACCAGAGTCATCACCTTTGGTTCATTTCTGGAGGACCAGTGAACAGTGAGCTCAAAATGAGGCCTCTGATCACCTCCAAAGACGGTCACCTAAAGATGATCTTGGCCTGCATCCTTTATCTGGGGTGTGGAAGGCAACTGCCCCAGATAAGACTGCATCCCTGAGGGCTCTCCTGGAGCAGACTGGGCATCAAGGATTGTAGGGACAGATGGGACAGGTTGAAACTGCTGTTCAGATTTTAAGGCTTTCTACAGACTGACCAACATAGTGTTCGGTTGTTGGTCAGTCTGTTCAGGTGGGGTACCAGTAGTGATAAGATCACGTCCCATTTGCTTCCATGTTACAATACTAGACTTTTATTGCCAACTGCAGTAGCCTCTTCACTTTCTGAACATGCCCTCTATTTGGGGCCTTTCCCACAGCCCATGCATGTTCCTGGGATCTGTCAGTTTCCCCCAGATCGGCAATGGATTTCCCAACATCATAAATGCCCTATCCTACAACTGAGCTCAGCATGGATATCAGCATCCCATATCAAGTGCTGGGGGTAAACTGGAGAATCTTGGCTTCCAATCCAGCAGTGAATATGGCCCCATCAGGGTCTTGAAAGAAAGGTGTAGATTGCCTGCCTCATTCTCACCTCCCTACGAATTTGCTGTACCTTCAGTACAGATTTTCAGGGTCCCGTGTTCTCAGGGAAATCCCCCTCATTGGGCCAAGCCTCTCTGCAAGATAGAATGATCCAATCTGTAAGATAGTGAGTACCTTGAAACCCGGAATACCAGACAGGCATTGCTGGAGGGCAGGGTGTGTGGTTATGTTCCTCATCTTCTCTGCCTCCTGCCTGGTCAGAGAAATGCCATTGCCTTCATATCCCATAGTTGCACTAACCACACCTGGATACTTTCCCTAGCCTTTCACTGGAACTTGGCAGCTATATCAATAAGTTTAGCTGAAGTATATTCTCTCATCATGAACATTTCCTGAAATGGAGGCTGCCTCACTCGCTGGGGTTGTGTTGCTGGGCTTTTGCTTTCCTTCGTATTAGCGGTTGGATGGCTCCAAGCATTTTGTCTTTTCACTGTTGATCACAACATCTCCTCTTTACTCTCATCATTTTCCCAGGGATTCCACCTCTTAGCAACCCAATCAGGTTTAACCACAAGCACTCAGATCTTAATCTGAGGCATCTTGTGCTCTACTAGTTTTGCAAAATGGCACACCAAGATCTCTTGTCCTATTTTCCCACCTTGTCTGTGAGCCCTGAAGCTAGCAGACTAGTGGACACTCACAACCTTCCCAAACTTCAGCTCTTCTAACTTTTTAACTCTATTTGGGCATTGATGACCAGGTCAACTGCCAACAGTGGAGGCCAACCCATTATAACTGCCATGTGCTTCCCTTCTCTGTGCAGTGTCTCCAAAAAGCACATTAGACTAATGGGCATTTGGGGGCATCCCCATACTCATGTGTTAGTCCACAATCATTTGATATAGGGGCCACATTTTCCCACTGACAAGTCAATGGCCAACTCAAGATATCCCCCACAGATACTTCTTTCTCGAGGCCCAATTCTTTGATATCCTGGCTCCCCAACTGTTGGTTCACAGGCTCTCTGGGAGCTTCCGAGGTGTAATATGAAATCAGTCCTTATACTCGGAGAGTAGGGAGACGCAGAAGAAAGAGAGGCTACTCCAAGTTGGTAGGTGGCAGTTTTAATAAACAAAGGAAACTTACATATGAAGCTTGTCCTGCATGACAACAAGATGAGTAGATTTCCACACCCTCCTGCGACATCTTAAAAGTTTAGATAGAGGGACGCCTGGGTGGCTCAGTGGGTTAAGCCTCTGCCTTCGGCTCAGGTCATGATCCCGGGGTCCTGGGATCGAGCCTCGCATCAGGCTCTCTGCTCAGTGGGGAGCCTGCTTCCCCTTCTCTCTCTGCCTGCCTCTCTGCCTGCTTGTGATCTCTGTCTCTCTGCCAAATAAATAAATAAAATCTTTTTTAAAAATTTTTTTAAAAAAAGTTTAGATAGAGGCCTTGACTAGGTTAGGTCATGTATACCATCTAGATGTTTTCAACACCACATCACTTGCTAAAGGCTATGTCTTTGGAGCAGCCTCTGGGAACAGGGAAGGAGAGTGGAACCCATACTCCAAGGACACAGGATGGGGTGAGGAGTCCCTAGGTCCAGCCCATGGGTCAACCAGTGATCACATCTTCTTGATGACTGCTCCCAAAACACAGGCAAAAGTGGCTTTCCCAGAGCAGAAAGCATAACCCATCTCAAAGTACATCTTTCTAAGCATTACCACTTCAAAACGGTATAATGAAGTAGATGAATAAGCCTTTTAAAATTCATTCAGTCCTGCCACTACAATGGATAAGAATTGCCATGTATAGTCCACTGTGAATTTCTATCATGATAAAGTCCTCCCCTGAAGAGGCTGGAAAGACAAACAAGGATTAAACAAATAACAGCTAACATGATATTCATAAAAAACACATTTTTCAGAAGTTTATGCTTAAGATGAAAAGTGTGCTTGAAACAAAATAATCATGATGATGAAGACCATGTTGCCAGCGATGCTGTAACATCAAAGAAGATACAATTACCATTTCAACAGGGGATTTATTTTAAGATTAGTGTCTTAGTACAATCAGGTGTCTATGAGAAAATACCACACACTGAGTGGTTTATAAACAACAGAAATTTATTTCTCGTTGTTCTGGAGGCTAGAAAGCCCAAGATTGTGGTGTCAGCATGGTTGTATTCTGGTGAAAACCCTCTTTTAGGTTGCAGACTGCCAACTTCTCTCCATGACCTCACATGGTGGAAGGGGCAAGTGAGTTCTCTGAGGCCTCTTTTACAAGGGCATTAATTTCATTCGTGAGAGCTCTGCCCTCCTGACCTAAGCACATTACAAAGGTCCACCTCTCAACATATCAAGCATTAGGATTTCAACATATGAATTTTGGGGGGAACACAAACATTCAGATTAGAGGGGAGGAAAGATAAATTTTCCTCTACCTTCTTAAGTTCTTGCCTGAGACCCCCTCCCTGTAATAAAAAAATAGATTAATAGGAGAAAAACAAACAGAAGGTTAATAACATGTATACCCCCTGTAGAGGAACACTCCGCAAATGGCCCAGTCGTCACCTTAAAATATCATCTTCAGCTAAAGACAAAAGAAGATATTGGCATAGGGAGTCCAGTTACGGGAGGTTTACCAAGAAAAGTACAGCATGCAAGTTTAAGGCTGTTATGCAGATTTAAGTAGGCACTTTCCTCATTGATAAAAGTTTCTAGAGATTTGGACATCCTCCTCTTCCTGGTACAGAGAAAGAGATGCCCTTAAAAATGGATATTTCTCTTATACAAATAAATGTCTTTTTAAAAAGGGTTAACTTCTACTCGGTTTTCAGAGAGTCTCCTTTGTCTGCTGTTTCTTAAAAATAACCAGCCCCAGGCTTCCACCTGCAGAGCCCTTCTGGCAGCTGTGGAACTGCTGAGGTCCCAGGCTGGATGTGACCTTCTCCTGCCTGGAATATCTCAAGTTCTTAGAAGTTTGAGCGCATACCCAAGGGACCTTATGAATCCTGTTGCTGTCAGAGTGAACAATTCAGTAATGGAATCCTAGCATGAACCCCAGCCAACCGAGAACTATGTGACTAAGCAATGAGGTCAATGGGAACAGAGTAGCCAAAGATGCTGTTTGTACTATGAGTGCATCAGGAAAGGCTTAATATCCTGGAAACTAAAAACCCA
This sequence comes from Mellivora capensis, assembly GCA_004024625.1. Classification (NCBI taxonomy): domain Eukaryota; kingdom Metazoa; phylum Chordata; class Mammalia; order Carnivora; family Mustelidae; genus Mellivora; species Mellivora capensis. The sequence continues at coordinate 5,005 of PISX010034615.1, forward strand.
AGAGGGAACAAGAAAACAGGTCTGTTGAAGATCTGACAACAGAAGTCAATCCTTGAGCCATGTGACAGGGTATAAGTGAGTCTGGCAGATTCTTCTATGGCTGCAGAGAAGGAGGGTGACTCAGTCACCACAGGCTGGGAGATGGAACCTGCAAACTCAGATACACACAGATGGTGTAGTGGGCTGGACACTCAAACTGCTAGACACGGTTCACCCTGTATGCTATAGCTGAGGTCCTGGGACATCTGACAGACAGCCAGTAGAAGGGCACAAACATTGGTTATATTACCAAGGCTTTGCCCGGAATGTCACATTTGAAAGAGACATACATAGGCTTGGATATGACCAGACAGCTTTAAGGAACTAAGGTTGACTTTGAGGAGCCAGTGAAGCCCTTGGAAATATCAGACTTGTACCTTCTCACAGGATTCACAGCAGCATCACGAGCCCTGCAAAATGAATAGAAATGACTTGATGTAAACTTCAGAGAAATCCCCACTAAAACTCATGTATAGATACCTTCCTGATTATTGCTCTGTGGATCCCTCAAAAAGATCACTGGAGACATCCAAAGCAAAACTAGAGAATTCCATCACACTGCCACTGCCTGACCTGTGCCATCTGAACATACTTCCAGCCCAACATCAAGAAATCTCACTGGCAGTACTCAGGACTCAGACAGTGGGTTTATAATTTGTTCCAAACATTAACCTACATTTTTCCTTTGTTTCCATAAAAATGCTGTTTTTCAATTACCTGATTGTTTGCCCAATAAGGTTGAGAGCCCACCCACTTCACCACCTCTTTAAATGAGTTTCATTGAACTGACTCATTATCAGATTAAAAGACTAGTTCTAGGGGCACCTGGGTGTCTCAGTGGGTTAAGCCTCTGCTTTCAGCTCAGGTCATGGTCCCAGGGTCCTGGGATGGAGCCCCGCATTGGGCTCTCTGCTCAGCAGGGAGCCTGCTCCCCCCCACCACCTGCTACTCTCTGCCTGCCTCTCTGCCTACTTGTGATCTCTGTCTGTCAAATAAATAAATAAATAAAATCTTTGGGGGAAAAAAAAGAGAGAGAGACTAGTTCTAGGGGCACCTAGGTGACTCAGTCAGTTAAGCTTCTGCCTTCCACTTAGGTCATAAGCCCAGGGTCCTGGGATCAAGCTCCACATCGAGCCCCACACTGGGCTCCCTGATCAGTGGGAAGTCTGCTTCTCCCTCTCCCTCTGCTCCTCCCCCCTGCTCATGCACACTCTCTCTCTCTCAAATAAATAAATAAAATCTTGAAAAAGAGAGAGAGAGACTAGTTCCACAAAAGGAAGAATCTACCTGCTCAACTTTTAATGTATGAGACTTCAAGGATGCTTCAGAGGAAGGAACTATAGGGATTGAGGGTGGACTGCCCCAAGATGGGCCATTTTGTCATGAGGACTGTCTTGAGCTGAAGCCAATCTGAGACCCTTTGGGCTCAAGAGAAAATTTGGCCCTTCCTTTACCTACCTAGAAGAATCTAAATTGGGTGGCCTTTCCAGAATTAGGGTTATTACCAGAAATAAATACATTTGAGTAACCCTTCTATGGTAGGACAAACATTCATTTACCAAGCATTTACGTTTTTTTATCTTCCTGTGAACCAAATTTTTTCCCTTTGGAGCCCAGACCTCAGCCCCCTACTGCTCCATTCAGAATGACATATATGCTTCATTTTGCATGACAGTATTTGGAATTTCTATGTATGAATGGATCCCCTTTATGTACACTAATAGGTTTTATTTCCTCCTCCAAAAAAAAAAAGTAATAATAATAATAATAATAATAATAATAATCAGTCCCAAATAATCCTTAAGGCAAAGAGGAATATTTTTTGGTGGCAGTTTTGCTCCCTTCAAGACCATAGCAATTAGTTTAATTTTATTAGCCAAAGAAGCTAAAACCTTATTTAAATGTTTAATTCATAAATTAACTATATGCTTTTTTTTTTAAGATTTTATTTATCTATTTAAAGTGAAAGCCTGAAAGCAGGGGGAGGAACAGAGGAAAAAGGAGAGAGAGAATCTCAAGCAGACGGTGCTTAGTGCAGAGCCTGATGCAGGGTTTGATCTCATGATCCTGAGATCATGACCTGAGCCAAAACCAAGAGTCAGATGCTTAACCAACTGAGACATCCAGGTCCCCCAACTATATGCTTTTTTATGTAAAAACAAGTTAACTCTTTCAAGTTGGAGTATTCTCTCTCTGGAGGAGAATCTGACAGAGGTAGTCAACACAAAGGCTCAAAGGGTAAAAAAACAACAACAAAAAAAAAGCAGAGGAGACATGATATCTGCTCCTGAATGCTAATACATTTTTACACCTCTACTGTATGCTTTTAGGGAGAATTTTGCAGGCCTTTAAGTGTCAAGAGTATGGGTTCTCAGTAAAGCACTGGAGTGTAGAGCTACTCCAGTGTTTGGACTCCAAACCCCATCATCAAGTACTTACACTCTACTGCTCATGTTTTTCCTCTTTCTAATCTGCAACATTTTTTTAAAGCTTTACAAATATTTTTTAACAATAAATACTGAAGGGGAGCAGAATAGGTTGAGCTGAAGGCAAGCAAGACCCAGCAGACACAAGAAAAACTTTATCTGTCTCTTCTTTGCCTGAAGGGACTTAGATAGGAGCCTATACCAGGAAGATCTAGTCCCAGAGATAATTTTTGTTAATCTTTCTGATTACCCATAGCAGGGCAAATATCTAATTACAAAACATCTGCTCTTCTCATCTTCCTATGAATTTCCCCCCTCCCCTTTGAAACCCCAGACCCTTATCCCATTCCTTAGCTTAAAATGGCATATAAGCCACAACTGCCCAATTTGCCCTTGGGTCTCACATTTTTATGGAGACATTTGTTTTTGTCTTATTAATCTGTCTTATGTCAATTTGACAGGTAGACTAGCCAAAGAACCTAGAAAGGAAGAAGGAAAATTTTTCCACCCCTACAATGCAATCAATATTGTAGAAAGCAATACACGATAATATTTTGTTTGGATAATTTTTTAATGGTTTTGTAGAGGTACAGTCTGCATGTCCAGGGCTGGTGATAGGAGTGGGGATTTACTACAAACAGACATGAGGGAAGTTTGGGGAGTGATGGAAATATTCTAAAACTGAATTGTGGTGATGACGATGATGGCACAACTCTATCAATCTACTAAAAATTATTGAATTATACCCTTATAATAAGTACCTGTGGAGGCTCTGTGAACAATGCATTTAAGTAGGTAATGAAAACAAAGACACCACAGTGAGTTTGGCAACCTCTGGGCAAACCATAACCCACATTGGCACTGAAGATTCACAATAGATTGGATCTCTCATCCAGGTGGAAACTAAGGATTTGGGAAATTCTATGGGTTTTTCTAGTTCCAAAACACTTTGAGTTTTTCATGCTACCATTGCTAGGCTATAGCCAATAGGGGTTTTGGAATTAACTAAATCACCCATCTCCTGGTCCTGATCTCCCAATTCAGAAATGACAGTTCCAATTATGGCCTCTTTAACAACTGGAGTAGGAGCTAAGTGCCTTGAAAGTGTCTCCATTAAAAGCAGCTGAGAAGGGGCACCTGGGTGGCTTGGTGGCTTGAAGCCTCTGCCTTCCACTCAGGTCATGGTCTCAGGGTCCTGGGATCAAGTCCCACATTGGGCTCTCTGCTCAGTGGGGAGCCTGTTTCCCCTTCTCTTTCTCTCTCTGCCTGCTTGTGATCTCTGTCTGTCAAATGGATAAATAAAATATTGAAAAAAAAGAAGGAAAAGCAGCTGAGAAGCACACACTCGTATAGCTATGCAACTTCTCAGGCCCTCTTCCTAGTTTTCCAAATTGATACCACAAGCTAGAAGGTGTTTCAAAGAGATATTGCCTCCAGAGAAAGATACTGGGTCCTTTATTTTGGTGTAGAAAACACTCTTTGGTTCAATTTTGGAAAATATTAGCTCATTACTCTACCACAAGATAGTCAATGATTCTTCTTCCTCCAAATGTATACAATTTTCCCTTAAGCAATTACAGAAAGCTACAAAACAACATATTATTTACATATGGCTTACCAGTTCAAGTGACTGGGTTTATACAATAGTCTTTCCTCTGTTAGTGGCCAGCAGTTAAGAGAAGGTTGACAGCTCAGTGAAGCTAGTAGCAACAAAAGAATTGGTAGACCAGAAAGAAGTTAAGCAAAGAGAACCAGGAACAGACAACCAAATAGGGCCTTGGTAAGATGGAAGTCTATGTGTTTGCAATAGGCTGACCCACTCAGGATCTACCAGTACATGGCTCAACATGGGACAGAACTGAAAGCTGTCCCCAAGCCACACACTGATCTATCTGCACAAGGTATAAGCTTTACTGTATCAAGGAACTTAACAAACAGTTATAAGAAAACACTGGCAGAACACTAAGATAGACTAAGCCATGGATATCTTCTAGGAAGCCGGACTTAAGGGGCACCTGTGTGGCTCAGTCAGTTAAGCATCTGCCTTTGGCTCAGATCATGATCCCAGGGTCCTGGAATCAAGCCCCACATTGGGCTCCCTGCTCAGAGGGAAACCTGCTTCTCCCTCTCCCACTCCCCTGCTTGTGTTCCCTCTCTCACTGTCTCTCTGTCAAATAGATGAATAAAATCTTTAGAAAACAAACAAACAAACAAACAAACTTCTAGGAAGCCAGACTTAAAAACAAGGGGAAAAAATAAAGTTGTGTTCAGAGTTCAGAGCCTCAGAGTTCAGAGGCTGCCCACTGTTGGGGAAATAGATTTCTCAGAATTCATCTAGAAAAGCCATTAAGAAGCAAGCAAAAAAACAAGCCCTGATGGGTAATTGGAATCCTGAATTGCTAATATATTATCATGTATTATCTAGAATATCCAGTTATCCATAGAAAAATATAAGACATGCAAAGAGACAAGACAGTGTGACCCATGTTCATGGAAAAAAGCAGGCAATAGAATCTGATTCGTCTGGGGCCCAGGTATTAAATTCAGCAGAAAAAGACTTCAGAGCTGCTGTTCTTAAACTGCCTAAAAGTTAGAGTATGAGAATAAGGTGAGAATATCAATAAAGAGATAGAAATTATAAATAATAACCAAATAGAAATTCTATACTTGTGAAAAGTACAACCACTGAAATGAATATTTGATAAGGGTAGTTTGGCAGGCTCTTAAAAGACTAAATGGGAGCCCCTGGGTCGCTCAGTCGGTTAAGCATCGGACTCTTGATTTCAGCTCAGGTCATGATCTCAGGGTTGTGGGATCGAGCCCAGTGTTGGGCTCTGCACTCAGTGTCCAGTCTGCTTGGGATTCTCTCTCTCCCTCTCTCTCTGTCCCTCCCCCTGCTTGCTTACTCATTCTCATTCTAAAACAAATAAATCTTTTTTAAAAAGGATTAAAAAGAGAGTTACCAAGTGACCCAGCAATTCCATCAACAGATATATACTCAAGAGAATTGAAAACACATGTCAACATTATTCATAAAAGCCAAAAAGTGGATACAACCCAGATATCCATCAATTGATAAATGGACAAATTGTGTTAGATCCATAAAGTGTAATACTATATGGCAATTAAAGAAATGAAGTACCAGTAGATGCTACCACACATAAACAAAGCTTGAAAACATTACGCAGAGTGAAAGAAGCCAGATGCTTTCACTTGACATATTTCATAAATATGATTATTTTTATATAAACTTTCCAGAATTGGCAAATCCACTGACTGAAAGTGGATTAATGGTTGCCTTGGGATGAAGGTGGCAAAATGAATTAAATATAGATGGGCAGGAGAGATCTTACTGGGGCAAATAAAATATTCTAAAATTAAACTGTACACTTGAAATGGATGAGTGGTGAATTTTATGGTATGTAATGAAAATTCAAGAACGCTGTTAAAATATGTATTTATTTACATAAAACATATATACACACACATATATACATATACATGTCTGTGTGTTTATGTGTATGTGTATATGACGTGTGTTATGAGACTATAAGAGCGGGTGTTTCAGCCATGTCAGAGAAGTCAGAAATAAAGAAATGATATAATTATCTTTTGATATTATCAAATTTGATTCAGTTTCTCAATTTTTGATTAAGCGTTTCATAAAAAGAGTTTAGAAGTCTTCGTCCTGAACCATATCTCCGGAACAGTTTGAATAACAAAGGTAAGTCTTTCCTTGAAGTTTAGAAAGTCTGCACTTGCAAAACCAGGTCCAAGGGCTATAAAATCTTGCCCTGAGAATTTTCTTTGAGTTTAGAGGGAAATCTCATTGCCAACTTTCTTAATTTTTTCCACAGTAATTTATCTCTTATTTTCTATCTCTTCTAAAAGCAATTTTGATTTTAAATTACTAATTTCATTTTACTTTTAAATATATTTGCATAAGTGTAGTATTTTCTATTTCTTTTAATTTTTACCTATGATTACTCCCCATCTTAGTCCTAATTAAGTGTATTAATACCTTATAAATAAATTTATTGACTATTTCAAACAGCTTATAACTCTCATATTTGACAAATTATATTTCTTTGATATATTTACTACATTTCACCAGCAATTTTTCAGTATTTACATGAATTGGTTTAATCTCTTAGTAATGATTTTAACTTTACAAAAAAACATTTGAGTCTATATTTCCTCACAAACACAAATGTAAGAATTTATTCCCTTCCTGCATATGACATGAGATGGAATATACTTTTTTTTTTAAGGATTTATTTATTTGACATACAGAGATCACAAGTAGGCAGAGAGGCAGGCAGAGAGAGAGGAGGAAGCAGGCTCCCCGCCAAGCAGAGAGCCCGATGTGGGGCTTGATCCCAGGACCCTGAGATCATGACCTGAGCTGAAGGCAGAGGTTTTAACCCACTGAGCCACCCAGGCGCCCCATGAGATGGATTATACTTTTAGGCCCTTGTTTGTATTGTCCCTCTAACTGGTTTTCATTAATAATTGCAGGAACTTTCTTACCCCTATTATTTATTTATTTTGTACATTATTTAGATTCTATATTGAGGAGTTTTTGACATTTACATTAATGTCATACACTGATATACATTATCCATTAATTTTAAAGCCTACCAGTTTTGGTGATCAGTGCCATGGCTCTAACAATTTATCTTTATTTCTTAAACTATTGATTTAGTTCCATTTTCAGTTTCTTTATTTTTCTAGAAAGAGTATACTTTCTGCGTTTTTGCAAATCTGAGAACATCATTTTGTTACAGTTGCACTAAATGATAGCCTAGTTGGACATAGAACTCTTTTTTTAATGATTTATGACAGAGAGAGCATGACCTGGAGAGGCAGAGGCGAAGAGAGAGAGAGAACCCCAAGTGGACTCCCCACTGAGCCCTGAGTCTGCCACAGAGCTCAATCTTGTGAACCCAATATCATGACCAGAGCCAAAACGAAGAGCGCCAAGAAGGTGCCCCAGACCTAGAATTCCTGAGTCAAAATATTTTCCCCTCAAATCTGTGTTCTGCTACCCAAATTTCCTCAGGCTTTTCAGTATTTTGATATTATTTTGATATTTTTTCTTATTAGCAATGTCATTTTCTGAAATGTTATTTTATGAATGCTTGTAGAATTTTACTTCATTATTAAAATACCTTATTATAGGGGGAGGAGTCAAGATGGCGGAGAAGTAGCAGCTGAGACGACATCAGGTAGCAGGAGATCAGCTAGATAGCTTATCAAACCATTGCGAACACCTACAATCCAATGGGAGATTGAAGAGAAGAAGAACAGCAATTCTGGAAACAGAAAATCGGCCACTTTCTGGAAGGTAGGACCGGCGGAGAAGTGAATCGAAAGCGACGGGAGGATAGACCGCGGGGGAGGGTCCGGCTCCAGGCAAGCGGCGGAGCAACGGAGCACTAAGTCAGGACTCTTAAAAGTCTGCTCCACGGAGGGACATCGCTCCAGAGGCTAAACCGGGGTGAAGCCCACGCGGGGTCAGCGTGGCCCCAGGTCCCGCAGGGTCACAGAAGGATCGGGAGTGTCTGAGTGTCGCAGAGCTCACAGGTATTGGAGCAGGGAAGCCGGCTACAGAGACAGAGCCAAGGAGTGAGCTCTCAGCTCGGGGTTACCTTGAACCGGTCGCAGGCTGGGTGAGCTCGGAGCGCGGCCAGAGGCGAGGGAGATGGGAGTGGCCGGGGCTTTTCTCTGAGGAGTGGGGCCCCGAAATCTCGGCTCCTCCAGGCCGGAGACTAGGAGGCCGCCATTTTCATTCCCGTCCTCCGGACTCTACGGAAAGCGCTCAGGGAACAAAAGTTCCCGAAAGCAAAACCAAGCGGATTACTTAGCCCGGCCCCTGGTAAGGGCGGTGCAGCTCTGCCTCGGGCAAAGACACTTGAGAATCACTACAACAGGCCCCTCCCCCAGAAGATCAAAAGAAATCCAGCCAAGACCAAGTTCACTTAACAAGGAGAGCAGCAGAACTCCAGAGGAGGAGAAAGCAAAGCACGGAATTCATGGCTTTCTCCCCATGATTCCTTAGTCTTGCAGTTAATTCAATTTTTTCTTTAATTTTATTTTTTTTCTTTTTCAATTTTTCTGCTAATTTTTTTTTAACTTTTACCCTTTTCTTTTTTTAACATTTTTAACTAGTTCATCTTAAAAATACCTTTTCCAAAAAAAAAATAATCTTTTTTGAACCTTCATTATTATAGTCATATTTTATCCTTCATAGTATTTAACTTTGTTTTTTGTATTCACATAAGGGTTTTTTATTCTAAAAAATTTGGGGAACAACTTCCTCTAGTGGATCAAAAGACA
>PISX010034616.1:0-13808 GCA_004024625.1 Mellivora capensis
ACAGATAATCATATCAAAAAATGGGCAGAAGATATGAACAGACACTTCTCCAATGAAGACATACAAATGGCTATCAGACACATGAAAAAATGTTCATCATCACTAGCCATCAGGGAGATTCAAATTAAAACCACATTGAGATACCACCTCACACCAGTTAGAATGGCCAAAATTAACAAGACAGGAAACAACGTGTGTTAGAGAGGATGTGGAGAAAGGGGAACCCTCTTCCACTGTTGTTGGGAATGCAAATTGTTGCAGCCACTCTGGAGAACAGTGTGGAGATTCCTCAAGAAGTTAAAAATAGAGCTTTCCTATGACCCTACAATTGCGCAGTGGAGATGACTTTTAAAAGTTATGATTTTGTGCTCCATTGCTCCGCCACTTGCTGGGAGCCCCCCGCCCATGGTCTGTCTTCCCGTCACTATGGATTCACTTCTCCGCTGGTCCTACCTTTCAGAAAGTGGTCAATTTTCTGTTTCTAGAATTGCTGCTCTTCTTCTCTTCAATCTCCTATTGGATTTGTAGGTGTTCAGAATGGTTTGATAAGCTATCTAGCTGATCACCTGCTACCTGATGTCATCTCAGGCTTCTACTTCTCCATCATCTTGACTCCTCCAGATTCTAACTTTTTTTTAAGAGATTTTATTTATTTGAGAAAGAGAGAATGAATGAGGTGGAGCAGCAGAGGGAAAGGGAGAAGCAGACTACCTGCTAAGCAGAGAGCCCCATGTAGGGTTCCATCTGGGACTCCAGGATTATGACCTGAGCCAAAGGCAGGTGCTTAACTGACTAAGAAATGGGGAAGTTATATATTTAACTATATATAACCAAATAACCATATAACTATATCTATATATGCATATATATATGCATATATATATATAGTATAATGTTAGTTTAGGACTTTGAAAAAAATCAAAATGATTAAAATTCTATCAAATTACATCTTAAAAGTATAAATGTATTACACAAATGCATGAATTTTAGTTCTTTTATATTTTGTTTTAATGTTTAGTCATTTCTACATTGTGAATGACCTATTTTTAAATACTGAAGCTACCAAATTGTTTCTGTAAGAATCCCTATGGAGTTAAACATTTTTGGTTTTTATTTTAAACATTTTAAAAGCTAAAAAGCATGTTTCAGAGGATAAATACAATATATATTTTACATTGTTACAAAATATATTATTTACCAAAGATGCCAAACTGCTATGTGTGAGTGCATGAGTTTATGTGTGTGTGTAGGTGAATGTTTGCAAATATTTATGCATATATTTTTGTATGTGAACACTTGTCCCAGGGCACTCCATCTATGGTTAATTTCCACTCACCCGAATTTTCCAAATAGGAGTCTCCTTTGTTTTTTCAGTTTTGTTTTTTTAAAAGATTTTATTTATTTATTTATTTATTTATTTATTTATTTATTTATACACACAAAAATTTTTTTAATTTAATTTTATTTTTTCAGAGTTCCAAGATTCATTGTTTATGCACCACACCCAGTTCTTTATATCAAGTATTTTGTAAATTATTTTGTCATAAAATAAACTTACATCGTTATATTATTCCATGAAAATTATTTACACATCTATAAAGTGATTTTGCATACAATTCTTATTCTTTACAATATAAGATAGGTTATAATTATTCAAGGACATTGTATTTTATCTTCCTTGATGTTGATAATAATTTTTCCATTTTTTAATTTAATTCAATTAATTAACATAATTTATTATTACTTTCAGAGGTGATTCATCAGTATTATAATACCCAGCACTCATTGCATCATGTGCCCTCCTTAATGCCCATCATACCCTATACCTCCTCCTCCCTCCCCTCTAGCAACCCTCAGTTTATTTCCTATGATTAAGAGTCTCTTAAGGTTTGTCTCCCTCTCTGGCTTCGTCTTGGTTTTTTTGTTGTTGTTGTTTTGTTTTTTTCCTCTCCTCCCCTATGATCCTCTGTTTCTTAAATTCCACATGCCAGTGAGATCATATTATGATTTTCTTTCTCTGATTGACTTGTTTTGATTAGTATAATACCTTCTAGTTTCATCTACATCATTACAAATAGCAAGATTTCTTTTTTTTTTTTTTTATGTTTTAGTCGTCGTATTCCATTGTATTTATATACCAAGTCTTCTTTATGCATTCATCTGTCATTGGGCATCTGGGCTCTTTCCATAGTTTGCCTATTGTGGATATTGCTCCTATAAACATTGGGGTGCAGGTGCCCCTTTGGATCACTACATTTGTATTCTTTGAGGTAAATATCTGAGTGTAACTTCTGGGTCATAGGGTAGCTAGGAGTCTCCTTTGAAGTGATGTCATTATAAACTGATGTAGACCTAGAGCATCCCTAGTGTGACTTAGGGTTTGAGAGTCATTACTTGGAAATGTGGTTAGGAAAAACACATTATAATCCTGCTTCAATGAAATTTAGGGAAAGTTTAGAAAGAAAAATTATCACTAAATGGTTATGTGAGGGAAGAGCATTCACTTACTCATTCAACTCATACTAAACCCTTTTAATGTACTACACACTAATACTGGGCACATCGCAAAAATCAAGAAACAAAACCTGGAATATCCAGAAAGATCATTGTCTGGCTAGGGCTTATATTCAAGTGGAAGGTAGAGGGGACTTCAAGGGGAGTTAGTTTTATGTCAGGTGGTGTTAAATGCCTTGAAGAAAAACTAAACTGGGTGAGAGTGACAAAGGAGAGATGATATTTTAGAAAGGATGGTCAGGGAAGCCTCTTTTATAGAAGGAATTTGAACAGTGACCTGAATAAAGGGAGGGAAGAGCAAAACATATATCTTTAGGAAGGGCATCTGAACAGAAGAAAAAGCAAGTACAGGCCCTCCAAAGTGGAAGGTTGTTCAGAATGGTCAATGATTACACTAATACAATTTCTTCCCTGTTCCCCCGAATCTGACTCATTAAGAACACAACTGCAATTGTATCTGTTGTAAGCTATCCCCATAGTGAATGCTTATGAGTAGAATGGGAAGGGAAGGTGGAGGAGGGGTAGAAAAGACGTTAACAGGGCAGCTAAAGAAAGGTCATGGGAAGATCAGTAGGTTCTGCATTTTATTCACAATGAGGTGGGAAGTCACTGGAGCTTCTTAAGTAGAAAAGAAATATTGTCTGTCTAATGTTTTTAAAGTTTTAATGTTTTTAATGTTTATTCTTGAGCTGTGTGAAGAATAAACTGAAGGAGAAAAGTGGGAAAAAGGGGGATTATTTATAAGGGTATTGCAATAATTATACTAAGATGTAGCAAAGGAAATAAAATTATTTGCCTTCTATATCTACTCAAAGATAGAGCTACAAGATTTACTGGTTGAATGGATGTAAGGAATGAGAAGAAGAAATCAAGTATGATTCCAACGTTTTTAGCCTTAGTAGATGGAAGAATGAAATTGTTATTTTCTTGAAATAAGGAAGACCAGATGGAATAAAGATAAATTGGAAATTAAGAATTCAGTAATGCACATATTATTAAAATGCCTATTAGACATCTGAACATATAAGCCAAGAGATATAAGGTCAGAAGTCACCAATCTGTATATTGTATTTGAGGCTATAAAATAGAATAAGATCATCTAGGAAGTGAATGTTAAGAGAACCCATTGGAAAACTGAGCCCAGAGCTACACCAAATTGTAGAATTCAGAAAGATAAGAAGGAACCACAAAAAGAAGTGGAGACAGAGTACCTACTGAGATGGGAGAGTAGCCTACATGTGGGGTAGAAAGAAAATGAAGCTATAGAAGTAGTGATAAATTCTGAAGATTACAATTGAATTCATGAAGGACTGAGAGTGCTTGAACTCTGAGTTTGGTTCATGAAGGCAGCTAGTGGGTTTGACAAGAGTAGTTTTCATGGACTAGAGGAAGGAGGTGAAAGTCTGATTGCAGTAAATATAAAGAAGATGGCCAGAAAAGATTGAATGGGAAAGGTTGTGGAGATAGTAAATATGGGCAGCTATTTAAACAGACTTTTGTTGAAATGGAGCAGAGAAGTGGAGTGGTAGCTAGAGACTGATGTGAGGTATAATTAATAATGTGATCCAGCTGTAGGAAAGAAATGATAATGTTAAGAATTAGAGGGAAGTGGGGGGGGGCAAGATGGCAGAGGAGTAGCAGACTAAAATGACATCAGATCCCAGGAGTTCAGCTAAATAGGTATCAAACCATTCTGAACACCTACAAACTCAATAGGAGATAGAAGAGAAGAAGAGCAGTATTCTAGGAACAGAAAACTGACCACTTTCTGAAAGGTAAGATGTGTGGAGAAGTGAATCTGAAGTGACAGGAAGATAGACTGCAGGGGGAGGGGCTGGCTCCCAGCAAGTGGCAGAACAGTGGAACACAAAATCAGAACTTTTAGAAGTCTGTTCCACTGAGGGACATTGCTCCAGAGGCTAAGCATGGGTGGAGCCTTCATGGGAACAGTGTGGTCTCAGGTCGCATGGGGTCGCAGAAAGATCGATGTCTGAGTGTGGCAGAGCTTCCAGGTATCAAAGTGGGGAAGCCAACTACAGAGACAGAGCTGAGGAGCAAGCTTTCAGATTGGGGTTACCTTAAAAAGCGATCCAAAGCAAATTCTGGCCACTGCTCTTTGAGCAGGGACCTCACAAGTGGCAGATCCAGGGACACTTACTTTCCTTCTCCAGGAGGAGCAGTGCAACAGTAATCTGCTGGGTTTGGAGACTTCAAATGGGGTTGTGCGCCAGAGACAGAAACATTCGGTCACAAGCCGGGTGAGCTCGGAGTGCGGCTGGAGACCAGGGAAACAGGAGTGATTGCTTATCTCTGAGGGTGCACTGAGTTGTGGGGCCCTGAGCTTGCGACTCCTCTGGGCCAGAGACTGGAAGGCCACCATTTTCATTCCTGTCCTCCAAAGTAGTATGGAAAGTGTTCAGGGAACAAAAGCTCCAGAGAGCAAACCCGAGCAGATTACTTAACCTGGTCCACAGCAAGGGAGGTGATAATTCCATCTCAGGCAAAAACATTTGAGAATTACTGCAACAGACCCTGCCCACAGAAGATCAGCAAGAACATCCAATCAAGACTAAGCTCACTGATCAAGGAGAACAGTGGAACTCCAGAGCTAGGGGAAAGCACTGCATAGAATTCATGGCTTTCCCCCCATGATCCTTTAGTCCATCAAAGTTAATTTTTTTTATTTTATTTTTTTCTTATTCTATTTTTTTAAACTTTTCCTCTTTCCTCTTGTAAGGTTTTTGGGTTTTTTTTTAAACTAGTTTATATTAATAATACCTTTCTTTAAAAAAGAAAAAAACCTTTTTAAACCTTCATTGTTATAGTCATATTTTATTCCTTCATTGTATTTAACCTTATTTTTTGTATACATATAGGTTTTTTTTTCTAAAAATTTTTGTATACAATTTCTTCTAATAGATCAAAATATACCCTAACCTAGAACATGGCTTCATTCTAGTTTCCAGCCTGAGCACATTCCTTCCTCTTTTTTTTTTCTTTTTCCAACCAACTTATCTTATAAATTCCTTTTTTAGAATTTTTTTAACTTTTCATCTTTACAGTCATATTCCATCCCTTCATCATGTTTACCCTTATTTTTGTATATATATAAATTTTTCTTCTTTAAAATTTTGGGAGGTAGTTTCTTCTAAGAGACTGAAATACACCCAAAATCAAGTGGGTGGCTCTGTTCCATTCACCAGTCTCTATATATAATATATATATAGTCTATATGTAGACTATATATATAGACTATATATAATATAATATAATATTATTATATTCTTTATATTTATATATATATTATTATATTATATATTATATATAATTATATATATATAATTATATATAATATATAATATAATAATATATATAAATAATATATATTATATTTTATATATATAATATATTTTATATATAATTATATATATAAATATGAATAATATATATAAATAAATATATATAAATATAATGTAAAAGGAAAGTATATATTTTCTTTATATATATATATATATATATATATATATATATGTATATATATATATATATTCTTTTTTTCTTTTTTCCCCTTTTCTTCTTCCCCCGGTTTTGGATCTCTTCTGATTTGGTTAGCATACAATTTTCTGGGGTCTTTGACACCCTTCTAGTATTTTATTTTCTCATTCATATATGCTTATCTGGATAAAATGACAGAGCAGGAAAACTCACCACACACACACACACACAAACAAGAGGCAGTACCAATGGCTAGGGACCTAATCAGTACAGACATTGGTAATCTGTCAGAACTAGAGTTCAGAATGACAATTCTCAAGGTGCTAGCTGGGCTCAAGAAAGGCATGGAGGATATTAGAGAATCCCTTTCTGGAGAAATAAAAGAACTAAAATCTAACCAAATTGAAATAAAAAAGGCTATGTATGAGTTGCAATAAAAACTGGAGGCTCTTACTGCTATGATAAATGAGGCAGAAGAGAGAATTAGTGATATAGAAGACCAAATGATGGAGAATAAAGAAGCTGAGCAAAACAGAGACAAATGACTACTGGACCATGAGGGGAGAATTCCAGAGAGAAGTGATACCATAAGACAAAACAATATTAGAATAATTGAGATTCCAGAAGAAGAAGAAAGAGAGAGGGGGCCAGAAGGTATATTGGAATAAATTATAGTACAGAATTTTCCTAAAATGGCAAAGGGAACAAACATCAAAATCCAGGAGGCACAGAGAACCCTCCTCAAAATCAATAAAAATAGGTCCACACCCCATCATCTAATAGTAAAATTTACAAGTCTTAGTGAGAAAGTGAAAATCCTGAAAGCAGCCTGGGACAAGAAGTCTGTAACATACAATCATAGAAATATTAGATTGGCAGCAGACTTATCCAAAGAGACCTGGCAGGTCAGAAAGACCTGGCATGATATATTCAGAGCAGTAAATGAGAAAAGCATGCAGCCAAGAACACTATATCCAGCTAGACTATCATTGAAAATAGAAGGAGAGGGGTGCCTGGGTGGCTCAGTGGGTTAAAGCCTCTGCCTTCGGCTCAGGTCATGATCCTAGGGTCCTTGGATTGAGCCCCACATTGGGCTCTCTGCTGAGCAGGAAGCCTGCTTCCTCCTCTCTCTCTGCCTGCCTTTCTGCCTACTTGTGATCGCTCTCTGTCAAATAAATAAAATCTTAAAAAAAAAAAAAGAAAGAAAATGGAAGGAGATATAAAAAGCTTCCAGGACAAACAAAAACTAAAAGAATTTGCAAACATCAAACCAGCTCTACAGGAAATATTGAAAGGGGTCCTGTAAGCAAAGAGAGAGCCTAAAAGTAGTAGACCAGAAAGGAACAGAGACAATATACAGTAACAGTCACCTTACAGGCAACACAATGGCACTAAATTCATATCTCTCAATAGTTACTCTGAATGTAAATGGGCTAAATGCCCCTATTAAAAGGCCATCAGAATGGATTTTAAAAAATCACAGAAAACAAGACCCATCAATATGCTGTCCACAAGAAACTCATTTTAGTCAGCACTACCTTGATCCCAAAACCAGACAAAGACACCACCAAAACGGAGAATTACAGACCAATATCCTTGATGAACATGGATGTGAACATTCTCACCAAAATACTAGCCAAGAGGATCCAACAGTACATTAAAAGGATTATTCACCACGACTAAGTGGGATTTATTCCTGGGCTGCAAGGTTGGTTCAACATCACAAATCAATCAATGTGATACAATACATTAATAAAATAAAAAATAAGAACCATATGATACCCTCAATGGATGCTGAAGAAGCTTTTGACAAAGTACAGCATCCTTTCTTGATCAAAACTCTTCAAAGTATACATACCTTAATATCATCAAAGACATCTATGAAAAACCCACAGCGAATATCATTCTCAATGGGGAAAAAAACTGAGAGCTTTTCCCTAAGGTCAGGAACATGGCAGGGATGTCCACTATCACCACTGCTATTCAACATAATACTAGAAGTCCTAGCCTAAGCCATCAGACAACAAAAAGGAATAAAAGGCATCTGAATTGGCAAAGAAGAAGTCAAACTCTCACTCTTTGCAGATATGATGCTTTATGTAGAAAACCCCAAAGACTCCACTCCAAAGCTGCTTAGAACTCATACAGGAATTCGGTAACATGTCAGGATATAAAATCCATGCACAGAAATCTATTGCATTTCTCTATACCAACAACAAGACAGAAGAAAGAGAAATTAAGGAGTCAATCCCATTTACAATTGCACCCAAAACCATAAGATACCCAGGAATAAACCTAATAATAAAGAGGCAAAGAATCTGTACTCACAAAACTATAAAGTACTCATGAAAGAAATGGAGGAAGACAAAGAAATGGAAAAACGTTCCATGCTCATGGATTGGAAGAACAAATATTGTGAAGATGTCTATGCTACATAAAGCAATCTACACATTTAATGCAATCCTTATCAAAATACCATCCTTTTTTTTTCTTCAAAGAAATGGAGCAAATAATCCTAAAATTTATATGGAACCAGAAAAGATCTCGAATAGCCAGAGGAATGTTGAAAAAGAAAGCCAAAGTTGGTGGCATCATAATTCCAGACTTCAAGCTTTATTGCAAAGCTGTCATCATCAAGACAGTATGGTACTGGCACAAAAACAGACACATAGATCAATGGAACAGCCTAGAGAGCCCAGAAATGGACCCTCAACTCTATGGCCAACTAATCTTCAACAAAGCAGGAAAAAAATGTCCAATGGAAAAAAAGACAGACTCTTCAACAAATGGTGTTGGGAAAATTGGACAGCCACATGCAGAAAAATGAAACTGGACCATTTCCTTACAGCACAAACAAAAATAGCCTCAAAATGGATGAAAGACCTCAATGTGAGACAGGAATCCATCAAAATCCTTGAGGAGAACACAGGCAGCAACCTCTTCGACCTCAGCCACAGCAACTTCTTCCTAGGAACATCACCAAAGAAAAGGGAAGCAAGGGCAAAAATAAATTATTGGGACTTTATCAAGATCAAAAGCTTTTTCCCAGCAAAGGAAATAGTCAACAGAACCAAAAGACAACTGGCAGAATGGGAGAAAATACTCACAAATGACATATCAGATAAAGGGCTAGTACCCAAAATCTATAAAGAACTTCTCAACCTCAACACTCAAAGAACAAATAATCCAATCAAGAAATGGGTAGAGGAAATGAACAGACATTTCTACAAAGAAGATATCCAGATGGCCAACAGACACATGAAAAAGTGCTCAACATAAGACATCTGTTCAGCTCACTCAGCATCAGGGAAATACAAATCAAAACCATAATGAGATACATCCAGATGGCCAACAGACATGTGAAAAAGTGGCCAACATCACTCAGCATCAAGGAAATACAAATCAAAATCACAGTGCGATACCACCTCACAGAAGTCAGAATGGCTAAAATTAACAAATCAAGAATCAACAGATGTTGGTGAGGATGTGGAGAAAGGGAAACCCTCCTACACTATTGGTGAGAATGCAAGCTGGTGCATCCACTCTGGAAAACAACATGGAGCTTCCTCAAAAAGTTGAAAATAGAGCTATCCTATGACCCAGCAATTGCAGTACTGGGTATTTACCCTAAAGATACAAATGTAGTGATCCAAAGGGGCATGTCCACCCACATATTTATAGCAGCAGTGTCCACAATAGCTAAACAATGGCAAGAACCTAGATGTCCACCAACAGAAGAATGGATAAAGAAGAAGTGGTATATATACAGAGTGGAGTACTATGCAGCCATCACAAAAATGAAATATTTCCATTTGCAACGATGTGGATGGAACTAGAGGGTATCATGCTGAGCAAAATAAGTCAATCAGAGAAAGACAATTATCATATAATCTCCCTGATATGAGGAATTTGAGAGGCAGAGTGTGGGGTTTAGGGGCTAGGGAAGGAAAAAATGCAACAAGATGGGATTGGGAGGGAGACAATCCATAAGAGACTCTTAATCTCAAAAAGAAACTGAGGGTTGCTGGGGGGAGAGGGGTGTGGAGAGGGTGGTTGGGTTATGCACATTGGGGAGGGTATGTGCTATGGTGAGTGCTGTGAAGTGTGTAAGCCTGAAGATTCACCAACATGTACCCTTGGGGTAAATGATACATTAAATGTCAATTAAAAAAATCTTTTCTTGATTTTTCTCCCTCTCTTTTCCCCACATTTATTCATTTGTTTTGTTTCTTAAATTCCACAAATGAATAAAATCATATTGAATTTGTCTTTCTCTGACTGACTTATTTCCCTTAGCATTATACTCTCTAGCTTCATCCATGTCATTGCAAATAGCAAGATTTGGTTCTTTTTTATGGCTGTATAATGTTCCATTGTGTAGCTACTATATCACATCTTGTTTGTTAGTCATCAGTTGATGGACACTTGGACTATTTCCATAATTTGGCTGTTATAGATAATCTTGCTGTGAACATTGAGATACATGTATCCCTTTGAATTAGTACTTTAAATCCTTTTTTAAAAAATATTTTATCTATTTATTTGTCAGAGAGAGAGTGAGCACAGGCAGGCAGAGTAGTAGGAGAGGCCAAGGGAGAAGCTGGCTCCCTGCCAAGCAAGGAGCCCGATGTGGGACTCGATCCCAGGACGCCAGGATCATGACCCAAGCTGAAGGCAGGGGCCCAAACAACTGAGCCACCCAGGCATCCCTTAAATCCTTTTTAAAAAAAATCTTTTTATGTTAATAAAGTTCGTGCATGTCTCCACATGTTTACACTCCTAAGACTCAGCACTGGGGAGGGTATGTGCTATGGTGAGTACTGTGAAGTGTGTAAGCCTGACAATTCACAAACCTGTACCCTGGGGCAAATAATACATTATATGTTAATAAAAATAATTAATAAAAAAAGAATTATAGCTATACAAGTAGTACCATTCAATAACGAAGAAGGGGCAAAATCCAGTGTGTGGATGGAGTGTAGATGGAGCAGTTGGTGGAAACATGGACAGTTCACTAATTGTAACAGGTAGAAATAAAGCATATATGTGCAGGTACATTAATAGATTTTGTGGTAGAGACCTGGCCTTGTTAAGCAAACAAGCTTCAATTTTTTCAGCAATTAGCAACTCTAGCTATGTATTAGAGTTGCATGGGAACATTAAAAAAATAACTGATAAGAAATGCATATTGAAACCATAAAAGTTAGTATAACAGCACTATGATAATGGATTGGATGAAGCATATGACCAAAAGAATAACAAAACAACAACAATATGAACTTATAGATACAAAATAGATTGGTGGTTGCCAAAGTTGAGGGATAAGGATGGGTGAAATGGGTGAAATGGGCCAATAGGTACAAATTTCCAGATATGAAATAAATAAGTCATGGGGATGTAATGTACAACATGGTTACACAGTTAATAATACTGTATTGCATATTTGAAAGTTGCTAAGAGAGTCAACTCTAAAAGTCATCAGAAGAAACAAATTATAACTAAATATGGTAACAGGTGTTAACTAGACTTATTGTGGTGTTCATTTTGCAACATACAAAAATACAGAATTATTACATTATACACCTAAAACTAACATCATTAAATGTCAATTATACCCCAATAAAAATAAAAAGTTCTCATCACAAGAAAAGCAAACAACAGGTGGTGGGTACTATGGAGGAGATGTATTGCATGGAGCACTGGGTGTGGTGCATAAACAATGAATTGTTATGCTGAAAAGAAATAAATTTAAAAAAAACTTAAAAAAAACCCCAACAACATATTGACAATACCAACTTCTGGCAAGGAGGAAGAGCAACTGAAACTATCATGCATAGCTTGTGAGATTGTATAGCCACTTTGGAAAACATTTTGGCAGTTTCTTACCATATGCTCCAGCAATCCCACTCCCAGGTATTGACCCAAGAAAAATAAATATTTTTCATACTAAAACCTAGAAATGAATGCTTACAGAATTTCCTTTGCTGATAATCAAAGACCAGAAATAATCTAACTGTCTTTCAACAAATGGATAAGTAAACTGGTATATTCATACAATGGAACACTATTCAGTAATAAAAAGGAGGAGGCTGTTTATACACAACTACCTGGACTGATCTCAAGGGCATTATGTTGAGTGTAAAAAGGCAGTTTGTTTGATTTCATTTATACCACATTACCCAAAAGGCAAAATTATAGTCATGGGGACAAGGTAGGTGACACTGGGAGGAGGGTGTGATGATAGAGGCATCTCTGAGTTATTTGGGGGTGATGGAACAGTTTTACGTATGTGTGTTAAAACTCATATAGTTGGACACCAATTTAAAATGTCAATTTTACTGTATACTAATTACCACCTGAAAAAAAAAATCTTTCTTGGTTAGTGTGGGTTATGGGGGAGCCAGTAGGGAGGAGGCTCAATTTTCTGGTGAAGGTGGTAATGGAGATATCCCCAACTCCAGGGCAGCTCCCAGGGAGGAGGGTTGAGCTTTATTCTTAGCTGTGCCACTGATCTATCTGGTCCTCTGACTCTCTTGGAAATCCTGTACACTACCTAATATTCTTTAATAAACTCTTTCCTATTTGAACTTTTAAAAAAGTGCCCTTACTCCACCACATCCACCTAAATTCTGACTTAACTATTGGGGGAGAGTAGCAGATTTTTAAATTAAAAAAAATTTTTTTCTACACATTCAGGCAATTCTAATGTGCATCCAAGGATAAAAACCACTGAATTAGATCAAGAAGATGAAGGT
Source organism: Mellivora capensis (assembly GCA_004024625.1). NCBI lineage: Eukaryota > Metazoa > Chordata > Mammalia > Carnivora > Mustelidae > Mellivora > Mellivora capensis. The sequence goes on from PISX010034616.1 coordinate 12,765, forward strand.
AAAGTTCAGGAAGATTTTAAGATTAGATGGTATTTTTCTGATGGGTGGCAACAAGCTGTGGAGGGCATTGGGCCAGACTAGGGAGTGTGAGGGTTGTCTGGGCAAGAGGTAGTGGGAAGTGATCCAGTGGGTTTGTTTTGCAGCCTAACAGGAACCAGTAATCAGGAGACTAGTCTTGATGCTTTTTTTTTTGCTGATTGTAGCACTAAGGCTTTGGGTGTTGGGGAGGTGGCAGGGTTCTTGACAGAAGCAGGCAGAGCTCTGTATGTCTCGGCCGGTGCGACAACACGACCAGGGTCGGGAGGGTAAGAGGATGGTTAAAAGAAAGAGTTGCAAAGAGATGAGGGCAGGAGGGACACAGAGGAGGTTGTCCAAACAGTGTCAGTTTATTCAGCTACGTGCGCTAATATATATAGTTGTAGCAAGGCTGGAAACAGTTATCCATAACAAGCCTAACAATTATCACAGGTTCTCACTATAAGCTCCTTAAGCATCTTCGTACAGACATCCTGGCACCAAATGGCTGTTACGTATAGATAAATTCAGTGTTGCTACACGAGGTGAGAAAGGGCACCACCTGTGACTCGTTCAGACACAACAAGACCTTGGCTAAGGCCCACGTTGTTTTGTTCCCAATTAACCAATGTGAGAGGTCACACAGGTGAGCAGAAGGCACATAGCTCAGACCCTTTCTCAGTGCTACTCAACTTTTCCAACTATTAGGTCATATTAACCTTTTAGTTTTCAAGGAGGCACAAGTCAGGGCCTGGTTTGGCTCCAGTCTCCAACCTTAATGCGGCCTCCCACATCTGTGGATCATCCCCTAAGCTACTGTAATAGCTCCGTGGTTGGCAAGGGAGGGACAGAGAATTTGATGGATGCTCTCTGTCAAATCAACCATGAGAGGACATGAGGAAAGTAGAAATATCTTGCCCTTTACCCCTACTAATAATGGGAGAGATGTGGTAATGGAAACTAACATAATTAAATGTGGTAATGGAAACTAATTAAACTTACATGATATATATAGTCACATATTTATAG